>CP130733.1:7613674-7674674 GCA_030553155.1 Nippostrongylus brasiliensis
TCGATGCAGCATACCACACGGTTCACCTAAAAGATGAGAGGTGCTCAGGGACCAAAAAATAATTTGAATGGCCCCATAAGGATTCGTCTTCCATCTGTGTAGAGCCGTAGATGGCAAGGTGAATGGAGTAACAAAAATTTGTGGGGCTATACAACCACTGTATTTGCCTTAGGCAAGTCTGGCATCAATTTACCCGACATCGGTGGGAGCTGGAAGACTTGGTTAACCCGGGCGAGGGTCGACTGGTCGAGCTTCCCGATGGAAAAAGCGCTTTTTACCACCAGCTGTTTTTGGGGGCATCTAATGAGGAAACTGTGGTCTTCGAGAATGCGGTCTTTTGGCATTAGTGCCGTAATGTTGATACTCCCTTTGTATTTTTTCACCAAATCTTTTGCTAAGAAGTAGAACACATATCTGATCTCGACTTCTCTTCTCATCCTTCGCTATTCTGTCCAGGTTCGTCCCTGGAACGGGATCAAACCGTGGTCGTCGAGATCGTGCTCCAAGACTCTTAACTCTCGACTGTCCTGTCACAAAACAAAATAATAAATTAACAAAAAATCTCACCAGCTTGGCAGCCAAATAAAACCGATGGGTTGGCGCTATGGTCCGTTTCAATCGGCTCAGTGCGACGCAGGTCAATGTCATCAGCAGGCTAACTGATGACATTGCAAAGATCAGCTCGTAGTAGGTATCTGAAATAAAGAAATCGTTGAAAAAGAATGCGAATTCAAGCTGACATTTGGCCAGATAATGGAGTTGTTGGTGGAAATGGATTGCCCACATAGCGGGGCTGCGCGCAAAATGTACTTTTGTACTGCTGCTGAAAAGTTGTCAGAAATGAACGTGGAATACAGAAGGAAATTTTATCGTCGCGACAGGGATTAGGTCGTCTGCCACCAGAGTGACGTTGACGGGTACTTTGGCATTCCGGTAACCATTCTGTTTAGCTATCACGGAAGCTGTTCGTATAGATTCTTGCCTTGCAACATCACTGGTGCTCACACTGACTTCTGTTCGGAACATACTTCGTATAATGCCCGTCATTGGGTGTGCTGATGTTGCGTGAATCAATATGTTCTTGCAGTTTTCTTTGCGATACCATTTTACGTCGAAAATACCTTTGGATGCCTTCACTTGAGTATTGAGAAAAGGAAGCCAACCGTTTTTCGGGACCTCTCGTGTGAGTTTTATGTGTTGGGACTGTTCGTTCATGATACGGAAACACTCATCCATTTCGGATTGTGTTGATGTTACAACGAAACAATCATCCACATATCTACAGTATAGTAAGGGTCTTCGTGCCAGAACAGGTTCTTCTATTCTGCTCATGAAGCAGATCGCAAGTACCGGCGCTAACCTTTGCCCCATAGCTAATCCTCGGATTTGTGAGTAATAATTTCTCGACCACCTTGAAAATGTTACATTTCAGGCACCCTTACAAGAGCCATTACTTGAGCTTTACTAACAAGGGAAGGTTGTAGCTGTGATCGCAGATAATTCATAACGATACCTATATGAGCGTGTAGGGCTTTGCACGAGGAATGCAACGATGTGTTCACCAGGCGCCGTCGCCACCTGGTTGATCCGAAAATGGCCGGCGAAATTTTTGTGATCGAAATTTTACACGTAGGCTCCCCGCCAGCGGGAGTAGCGGGGCCAGTTACTCGATCGCTGCGACGACGTGGCCGATGCGGTAGTGCTACGGTCTTAAAATCTGACGACCGAGGTTCGATCCCTCCGTGCAACTCCTGTTTTGCCTTCATGCGCTAGATTCCAAATTACGCTCCTTTGCAATTTTGCTACAGTTTCGAGATAGAATCGCGTTTGGGACAAGTATCACCAGCAGTGTACGCACGGAGGACCAAATCTACTATGTTCGTGGCCCATACTTACCGAAACCAACCGTCCATCCCAATTCAGAAACTAATGTCAGATTCGTGTTCAGCGCCCCGAATAACCCCCGTAGACAAAGTTTCAGCTCAATCGGTGATTTCGACCCAATCACTCTACTTTGACTACGAACCCTTGCAAGCGCACGCCAGACATAACGGGAAAAGCCGATGTTAGATTTGTGAATTGTGGATTTGTCGGCTGCCCAGGTAATCTTCTTTGATGAATATGAAAAGAAACTCATCCAAAATAGAGTCTCTGTTCTCTAGAGTCGAAAAAGTGGAACAATAGAACAAAGAATATTCTCGACGAAGTGGACCTTCATTACAACTACTCACTTGGCACTATCAAGGCTGGTTAAGTCAGGATCACCGATTTAGCCCAAACTTTGTCTACGGGGTTATTCGGGGCGCTGATCACGAATCTGGCATTAGTTTCTGAATTTGTAGTGGATTTGGGTTACGGTAAGCATGGGCCGCGAACATAGCAGATTTCGTCCTCCGTGCGTACTCTGTTGGTCATATTCATCCCAAACGCGATTCTATCTCGAAACTGCGGCAAAACCGCAGAAGGAGCGTATTTTGGAATCTGGCGCATGAAGGCAAAAGAAAAGCATCACGGAGGGATCGATCTGATCATCAGAATTTAAGTCCATGTCTACGTGTGCGGCAGTGTAAAATTTCGCCGGCCATTTCCAGATCAACCAGGTGGCGACGGCACTAATTCGAACACATCGTTGCATTCCTCGTGCAAAGCCCTACCTGCACTCATATAGGTTTCGTTATGAATCGTCACCGATCATCACAACCTTCCTTGTAAGTCCAAAAGGTTGCGAAGTTATTCTTATGGAGCTCCATCATTTCTGCTAACGCTTGTAGAAACATTTCGTTTTGAACGTTCGTGTAAAGGGATGTTACATCAAATGACTCAATAACACAGCTTGTTTCAAAACGAGTGTTATGTGGCAGTTCGAGAAACATCTTGGTGTTGGACAAATGCGAAGGTATTACGGGGAGTAACTGGCTCACGTGGTACTGAGAAACCATGAAATTCGATCTGTTGGCCCTCCAATACAACTAATTATTGGTCTTATTTTGAAGGTGTCCGCAGGCATTGTCGTTAAGTCACATAATGGAAGTTTGTGTGTCTTGACAAAACTGTAAGACCGGACAGATAAGGTTGTCCACTCTTAGCCTCTGAACCAATCTTCTATCTGAACCAGTTAGTGACTCGCAGAATGGCTTTTGGTGGGCCAGTCTGGTGGATCACGCTTCGGTGTATGTTCAGGATTCGTGCGCTGGACCCACATGTTATCTACGACTGAGCGTTGTCCTGCGTGCCCCGTTGAAAGTCCCTCGTCCTGACGTTGACGGTCTTCCTCGGTCGGTGCTATGATTCAGTAGCTAACAGAGCAGAATAGGAAACCGACCGGCTAGTGTGATGAGATGAATAGTAGACTGAATGAGGAACGGGTGTGCGGTGTCCGTGCGGCGCGTGCGCGTGCGGTGGTCGTGGCGGGACCCAGGCGTAGGTCGAAAGTGCGGTGGCTCAAACCGTGAGTATCATAACTGACTGAAAAGCCAACGAAAACGTTCTAGTGTATAACATACCCTAGAATTTAGTATTCAAAAAACTTGTTGAAATCAAAGACTAGATCATCGTTGGGCTTTTTTACAGCTTGGAGTATTGATTAAATCGTGAAAAAAAAAACAAAAAGCTGGAAAACCACTCCCAACAGGAGCTTTTAGGTGGATGACGTCTCAATCCGTCACGTACAGCTCGCGTCAGGAAGCACCTATCAGTTCCAAATCTATGGAGACATCTACCTGGTATGTCGACGTTTTTATGATTATTTCAATGCTTTCTTAATCCATGCACCTAATACCATATATATTTTTTGGCTGAGCGTGGAAATTGTTATTCAGACGTGGGAGGACACCCGGCTTCGATGGGACTCGTCTGAATGGAAAGTGGAAAACTTTTTCATCCACGACTCTCACAAGATCTGGTCACCGAATCTGATCGATCACAGGTAGTATACTCTCCCTGCATCATGTCATTGTTGGTAGAGGTAAACGTAAAGGTGTCGGCGTTGATCAGTCCCCTAAAAACGCGCCGCACATTCATCTTCCGTTCAGAAACGTAGAGGCATGATCTAGCCCATACAGTGACTTACGGGGCCAGTCGCTGAGTGCTTTTCTTCCCAGACAAGCCTAGTGCAAGTTTACCCTACCCCGGAGGGATGGAAGGCTCGTTGGCCTCAGGATGGGATCGATCGCTCGACCGAAAACGTGGAACTGACACCTCTTGTCACTGCACAACTCACTTTGAAAATGTATATGAGGGGTTTTTCATTTTAAAAAACTGCAAAATTACAGCATCTGCACCGATATTGCTGCCTGCTCGTCTGAGCTCACCGATGTGGAGATTCTGAGCGAAGGTCGTGCATACGCTCGTCTCGCGTTTCGCTATTCTGCCTACTGTAAAATTGATTACAGCCGGTAAGTAGTAACGATGTAGTTAGGGATACCGGGAATCCCTTGAAAACCTTCTGTTATAAAAACTGATTGTGAGGTTTCCTGAGGACCAGAACGACTGCTGCATCTATTTCACAGCGTTCGAAACCGATCGAGAGGTGGCGTTCAATGTTGAGTCGGATAAGACCAAGAAGGTGAATTTTTTATTATAGATGCTTTATTTTGCTTAATGTTTCAGCCAACGGTGAGATAAAGTTCCGCATATCCAGAAAGAAATTAACACAGGAAGAAGATTTCACGGAGGTCTTCATCTCTTTCTGAGCTTTTCTCAAATCTGAGGTTCCCAGTTTTTCTCAAATCGGCGGTGAAGGTAATTCGATCACTAAATTTCTAAGCTTAAGCTACTTGTCACTATTTTAGGCTTTCAAGGTAAAGGTGAAGTAAAGGAAAAGTAAAGATATCGTTGATGAGTCTACTGGGGACACGGCGACGCATTCGTGCTCCATTCAAATCGTAGTAGCATAGGAAATGCGTATTTGTCCTATACAATGACTTGCGTGCGCCAGCCGCCATACCAAGACAGGGTCTTTACCTTACCAGGCAAGTCTGGTACCAATTTACCCAACCACGGAGAGATGGAAGGCTTGTTTGGGATCGGGAAGGGATCAATCGATCGAACCAGTGAGTGACAGTTGCGCGCTTACCACTGCCCCGGTTAAACCATTGTGCCTGAAAAATCAATACTAGTTTTCTAATAGCAAGGGTATAACGATATGCAATACCGCTTCGATGGAGTATTCTTAGTAAAGGTGGCCAATATAAGGTAAAGGTAAAGGCAGCGTGCAGGCGATGATCGGTCCCCTTCGTGTTCCATTAAGAGTCGTAGATTCATGGCAGATGTGTACATATTTGGCCTATAGAGTGACTGGCGGGGGCCAGCCGCTATACACAGTAAGTGTCCTTACCTTCCCAAACAGGGCCCCACCTGGGAGAGATGGAAGGCTTGGTTAACCCGGGCGGACGTCGATCGCTCAACCATGCAGGTGTCAGTAGCACCTCTGACCACTGTAGAACGCGGGCCTTATACAGAGGTTTTTCTTGCTGATTTCTGGTCTTCTCTATCTACAATCAGTTCTCCTCTGCACGTTGGTATGGGTATCTCTGGAATTTTGCCGTGATTATATAGCTTTTTTTAAAGCTTGGGTGAGGAGACAAATTGTGATGCTTTGATTTGTATTAACATAAATTTCATTGTGCTTGCTATTTTCGTGTTTCTTTTGTTACAGATATAATCTCCAAGTTGCTAATTTTTGACATGTTGCCTATTGTGAATCGTTTCTTTTTATCCCCATTTAGTAATTGGCTAAATAAATCTAAATCTAAATACGGTACTCTCCAATGGGGTATTCTCAGTAAAGATCGCCAGTATAACTGTGCAAATTGCGATACATAAACTATGGAGAGCAGGAGAGAGCCTTGAGGTGCCTGGCAACGGGTTCAAGCGTTGTGCGGCGGAGTAATGGAAGAAACTATCGCAAATTAGCTGTTCACTGCAAAATGAAACACCTGGAAGCTGAAAAAGTAATAGAATTGCATTTGGAAGTGACCTGATCAGTTCTTTCCTAGGGATCGCCGTTGAACTCACTATTTTTGAATGTTTCTGAGGCGCAAACTTTCGGTGGTCATTTTGGCGTTTGCAAGTGTTATAGTAAATTATGTGTGGCGCGAGGTTTTTGTCCGATAGAAGTAGCAGCTCAAATTTGAAAAAAAGTTATCTGGAGGTATGGAGGGCTTGGTTAGGCTTTGCGGAGATCGATCTCTCGACTGCGCGGGTGGAATTTAGCGCTTCATGCCTGTGCATCGACTACAGTTAAGAAATGCTACTGACTGGTAGAAACAAATAATTGGAAAATGTATAAATCAAAGCCATCTACGCCTTCCTGGGCTTCTCAAGAAAACCCTTACAGCCATCTGACACCTCCGAACAAAGATCAAACGAAAAAAGACCGTCCGATCAAACGTATTTTGTTCTGAACTTTAACACGTTGACGACAGCGCCTTTTTCGCGTGTCTGGCGCGTGGGACCAACCGATTTTCTAGCGCGCCGAGGCTGTGGTATGATGCCGGCATACGGCGAATTTTTTTTCAAAATGGAAGTGAATAGTAAATCTCGAAGACTACATATACAGTCCTGTGATATCGGGGATTGTGACTATTCCCTTTTTCGCAATGAAAATCGAAAAATAACAGCTGGAAGCTTTTAGTTTCCCTATCAGGTTACAAGGGAATAGTTATTTGTTTATTGTTCATTATTTGTTTATTCTAATAACTAATATTTGTTTGTATTTATTTGTTTGTTTCAGCAACCAGTATTTGTTTGCGTTTGTTTCTTGCAATAACCATTATTTGTTTTTACTTGTAAAGAAAACTAGTGCCATAATCAAAAATTCCACTAAATCAGGCGCTAAGAATCATTTTCATGGACCACGCTTCCTATAACAATGTGCAAAGGTCTGCTGAAAAGTGGCACAAAAACATCCTCCGATATTCTGAAATGTATCGAGAAAAATACAATACAAAACTGTGGCGTGGCATAATGCCACACGGTCCCACGCGGCCGCTTGAGCGTGGCGCAGCATAACGCCACACAGTCGTCAATGTGTTAATTCCATTTTCGTTCATTTAGGTGAATCGTCCAGTTTCGGTCCAGAACCTCTACGATCGTGGTCACGGCCTATCAACGCTAGCCGATGAGCACTCGGCTTGGGTGGTCGACGTAAGCGTTTCAAACTGATTTCTCTCAAGTTTTGAAACTTATATAAATATAAATTTGGTTTATTTCAATTTTATTTTTTTAAAATTTAATTCATTAAAGCAACACACCGTGGAAGTGACTCACCTGATGGGAGTCCAATCGCTGCAAGTGCTGAAAGTGTGCGTTCATGCGGAGAAGAAGGTGAACATCATTCGGATGGCACTGAAAACTCCCGTCAACATCGCTACTCTTAACATGCTGGTTTGTTTCTCTTTTCCTTTCTCTATTAGTAGTGGTTAAATAAAAAGATGAAATGTACGACGTCGATTAGTCCCCTAGCGACGCGCCACGCACTCGTCTCCCATTCGGAATCGATGGGACTTAGTGAGAGGGGAGGGAGTTTGACCTATAAAATGACTTTGTACGAGGTAGTGTCCTCACCTTCACAGACAAGTCTGCAATCAACTTACCCGAGCGCGGACGAATCGTAGGCTTAATGAAATTGCGCAAGCCGGCCGTCAAATTTGCGCTGTTTGCAGGCCTCCAAAGAGTCTTCAATAGAAAAATACTTAATTATCAAATTGTACATTAAAAAGGTAAACTAAAGTTGTCGGCGTTGCTCCATCTCAATAGTCTAAGGACGCGCGTTACCACACAAGTCTGGCACCAATTTACCCAACCCCGGAGGTATGGAAGGTTCGGTTAGCGCAGGCGGACGTCGATCGCTGGACAGTGCAGGTTTCAGCGCCGCCTTCTACCACTGAACCACGCGCGCCACAAATTGTACGGTGAGCCATTGAAGTGATGCTTCATTTAGGTCTCACCGCTATTCGGCGACCTACGCACTCAAGTTTACATAACGCTCTTCATTCTATCGCTACAAACGGTCTGCTTGCTCTACCTGTGCTCAATTTCTCCTCCGAATGGTTCTGCTGGAATGCGACCGAAGCTATGTGGGTTCTTCTTCGTAATTTACTTTTTTAGGCGAAGTTTACATGATTTTCCGTTTTCCATTTGGAATAGACAGGAGCCTGCCATTCAGAGATTGCGAGCTTGGTAGAAAGATGAAGATAGATGAGTTTGGAATTGAACTTTGTGCTTTGCCCTGAGGGTTCACTTCGGACTTTCAGGCGGCTGTTGAAGCAATCAATCGAATTTGACCAACAACTCCATTCTTTGGCCAAATGTCAGCGTGGATTCGCATTCAGACTGTTTTTCAACGATTTCTTTGTTTCAGATACCTACTACGAGCTGATCTTTGCAATGTCATCAGTTAGCCTGCTGATGACACTGACCTGTGTCGCACTGAGCCGATTAAAACGGACCATAGCGCCAACCCATCGGTTTTATCTGGCTGCCAAGCTGGTGAGAATTTTGTTAATTTTGTTATTATTTTTCTTTTGTGACAGGACAGTCGAGGGGTTAAGAGTCTAGGATCACGATCTCGATGACCACGGTTCGATCCCGTTCCAGGGACGAACCTGGACAGAGTAGCGAAGGATAAGAAGTGAAGTCGAGATCAAATATGTGTTCTACTTCAGCAAAATATTTGTGAAAAAATACACAGGGAGTATCAACATTACAGCGTCAATGCTGAAAGACCGGATTCTCGAAGAATGCCCATGGATCGTTGATGACCTCAGTTGCCAATTAGATGCCCAAAAAAACCGTACATGGTGAAAAGCGCTGTTTCCATCGGGAAGCTCGAGGAGTCGATCCTCGCCCGACCGGATAAACAAGCTTTCCAGTGCCCAGATTTATGAACTGACGAGCGATCTCCGATACCGGGGCGCAGCCAGAACCAGACGGCAGAGTCGGTGAGGGATTGCGTTTAACATAGTAAGTTTAGAATGAGTAGACAAAGGTGGGCTCCGTTCGGGCCATATCTCAGGATTTATCGCGGTTTACCAATGATGATGAATCTGAGACCAAGTCCCACGGAGGTCGGGTATATTGATGGGTCTGATGCGTTCAAGACGCATTCACCTTGCCATCTACGACTGTAGTGGAAAACGAATGCGTTGGGTGCCCTCATGCGGCCATTCGAATCACTTTTTGATCCCTTTTTGATCTCAACGTTCATCTTGTAGGTGAACCGTGTGGTATGTTGCATCGAACCCGATCAAGCAACGTCATATCAGCGATACCTTGAGGATGCAGACAACCAAAGGTCGACGAGTGAGGTCAGTTTTTTAATGGATCAATTTTTAAATAAAGCGATGGATTTTACCCGTTTTTTTTTTAGCCAGACGCTACAATGGAATGGAGACATGTGTATTTGGCGATAAACAACACTGTGTCTGGAATGTTTTTCTCGTTTTTTGTGATTATTGTTCTCATATACTGGTTTTGATGCATAGAAAACGGTAGGTAGTCGAAGTGTTGTTCATCTGCTTTTTATGAACAAATACTGTTGTTGTTGTTTTAACTACTAGATCTACCTATATGGACAATCAGTGCGAAAGTACCGGCATACTCGGAAATCCATCAGATTAGGTTTCTATGAAATAAAATGCCTTGGAAAAATGTCTTCAAGCTGCACCCTCAAACAATATTTTTCAATGGCACTTGACACTATGCTTGAAATACCAGCCGGCTGTCAGCTAAAACTTTTTCTTGAATAAAGCTGAGCACATATGCCGGGTGACTACAATTGTTGTTTGTATTCCTGTCATCATGAAGAGTGGAATAGCCATTTGAAGCAGTGCTCGATATTGTTTAAGATGTTGAGTCATTTTGAATCGTTTAAAATTCTTAGGAAAGTTTCGCGTAATGAGTTCCCAGAGACATGCATGGGTTTCCACTTCGTGCTAATAAATTAACAATGTTACAAGTGAAGATTAGGTAAAGATAGGGTGCACATTGAACCGAGGTATGAGGCGCTACTGACCAGCATGGTCGAGTATCAACCCTCGATCCGGCTCACCCTACTTGACCGCCCATCGAGGTCAGCTTATTTGTTACCAGACTTGTATAGGACGGTAAGCACATTGATTTATACTGCAAGTGAACCAAGGAATCAACAAAGCCACCATCACTCTACGATTCTGAATGGAAGACCAATTCGGAGGACTGATTAACCCCTATCACTTACCTTTTACTTTGTCATGTCTAGCAGAACCGTAACCTTGCAAGCCAGAGACATCTGCTAACAAAGTAATCTACTAATGGTTGCTCCTAAATCTAACCAAAAGTTAGCATTAGGTTCAGCAAAAATGTAGCAATGAGAAAAATGCAGTTAGAAGGCGGAGGACAAAAAGTTTCCGACGACGGACTTCACCTTTTCCCTGTGGGCTCTCACATCTCTGAAAACTTTCACTATTTCCCCATTTTATGAGATCAGGACACACTTGGTATCCAAAATCGCAAGTAAACCCATTACGCAGTTCTTTGGAATAAATTTGCAAAATGTCAAGGTGTGAACTTCTCCCAATCATTCTCAATGTGCGCTGCTCCACTCATTGGTTTCTCGCTTATGTAAGTTCATCTTTCAAAGCTTGCAAGCTTTCGCTGTTGAAAAAAGTTAAGAGAAACACTCAAAAATACAGTAGAATAAAAATACTTCGACTGCGGGATGTATTACAACAAATAGAACAAGCAAAAAGAGCAAACTTTGAGTAACATCAACATGGGTGAGCATGTGATTAATACTATGGTACCGGCTGATCTCGGCTTGATATGCTTGAGTAGCAGCAATATGAAGGATCTTCAAATTGGATGGTTCCAAAGTATTTGGCTCATGGTAGGTGTGTGATTCCGAAGTTGGCATTGTTCTGTGGCATCCCGACCTGAAGAAAAGGCGACAATCATACATACGCAGCCTCATAACGGAGAAAAAAGAACAAAAAGACAAGGAAAACATGCCTGCGACATCTTCCATTGATTCGAATCAAAATCCAGATATTCCACACATGAAAGATAACGATCGCGGTTCCTACCACCAAAAGCGAAAAGTGAACCTGAAAAGCAAACACATTTTAACAACTGCCGTTCAATAGAGCGCCGCAATGGTAACTGTAGAAAAATGCATGGTTCAGCTTTCAGATGGACTCACCATCGACAGCGACGACGCCGAGGCCTTCCCTACTTAGGGACATCTCAGGAAGGAAGGTCCAGCCATTATCGGTTAACATCTAGGAGCAAAGACTTCAAATTAGGTTGAAAAGATATAAGTGGGACTAACGACCTATTTTTTCAGATTACAGTTTAAGACAAGAGTAACTGCATTACAACATTGACGACGCCAGGTCTTTCCCTAAGTAAAGACATCTCAGGAAGGAACGTCCAGCCATTGTCGGTCAACATCTAAGAGCGAACATCTCAAATCAAGTTGAAAAGATATAAGTGGGACTAACGACCTATTTTTTCAGATTACAGTTTAAGACAAGAGTAACTGCATTAAATGAAATTTTGCCGGCAATTAATAATGATCATGAAACACTGGAATGCTTTCGAAAATGTTCTAACAGGAGGCTGACGGTAAGGTTTGAAGCGATTCCTTCATATATTAGGTTAGTCAATAAGTAACTAGCAATTGATTCAACATTGAATTCAACAGCCCTCTGAGTTCTGGGAGAAAGGCATCGACCTTCTACGAACTCGCTGGCAGGAAGTGATCAATGCCGATGGTGCCTACCTTTGATTTTATACAGGCTTTGTTTGAGAGAAAAAAAATAAATATCTGATTTTCCAAAAATTGCTAGTCACTTATTGACCAACCTAATATTTGCCATGTTCCAAGTGGTAAAACATGCTCACGGAGTATTCTAACACAACTTTCGAACTATCCAGAGATTTCCAAATCCAGGCAATCAAATTTTTCAATCCATAACGGAAACCAACAAAGTAGTTAAGCACGAGCTAATATGGTAAAGGCAAAAAGATTAAGGTGTCAGCGTTGAACAGTCCCCCAATGACGCGCTGCCACATTCGTGTTCCCTTCAAATCGAAGCGAATGCGTATTTGACCTATACAGTAACTTACTGGAGCCAGCCGCTTTAACACGTCAGTGCCTTTACCTTCCCAGACAAATCTGCTACCAATTCACCCGACCATGAAGGGATGGAAGGATTGGTTAGCCCGGTCGTACGGGAGTATATATGGTAGTATTCTCAAAAATGGGGCTGCTGGCCGTATTGAAACGAAAAAATTGAATATGAGGAATAACCTCAGCGGATGAAAGAGCCATTAGACTCTTATCTGAACCGCCAACAACAACGATTTGATCGCGAAACACTGTGGCACCTGCACCATAGCGTTTCTTAAGCATCGGTTGAGCAGCCGTCCAGCGACATGCTCGAGGATCGAATACCTCCACCTGAATGTCGCATCTTGAGACCTTGTGAAACGCTGGTAATTGAAAAGCACCGAAATGGGATTTTGGCTTTCATAATCGCAGCCTGCTGCGTAGAGGAGACCATTGACAGCTGCTAGTACAAAATCATGGCGGCGATTCAACATCGACGGCAATGATATCCACTCCTCTAAAAGAAATTACTACTCTGTGCAGGCTTGTCGAACAACAGAAGTCCGTAGGGCACGGAATTTGTGCCGTACCTTGTCTTGGATCCAGCATTTCAGCTTCACGAATTGCTTCTCTGTCATCCAAGCCACCTACGGCAAATATTGTTCCATTGAGAGCTGTTACTCCTAGGCAAGAACGATGGCGCTGCATTTTCGGTCCAGCTCGCCACGAATTTCTGACGAAGATGAGAAATGTTACTTGTGAACGCGGAAGAATAACAAAAATGGTATATTTGATTAGATGTTTCGTTTGTAAGTGCGTTGAGTTGACGGGTATACGGTGATTGGGTAAATGAGCATTTGGATGGACCAGGGTATCTATATCACTGGGAGAACATCGGCATCAAATGAATATATCAAGGCCTTTCAATCGAAAGGCGGTATCAGTTCTGTAGCATGAACCCGAGGGTGTCTCTAGGATAAATCTAATTCACCCGCTCATTTATGCATCTGAAGGTGACTTGTGGTCTGTTCCGCAGTAATATTCAGGTATGCATCTGATATTTTTGCGCTTCCCGTTCTGATTGTCTTTAGAATAATCTCTTGTAGAACGTAATGGTTTCAAGCGAATAGTTTGTCAAATGTAATTTCAATTTTCCAAACTTCGACGACGGCGACGTTCCCGAAACGTGAGTCGAATGAAATTATCATGACAATATTGGTCGAGACTCAATAATAAACAATTCCAAGAGGCATCAATGCCGAAATTAATCGAAAATCGGGAGCGGAACAAAAAAACAATAAGGATACCCGTGCGAGTTGTAAATCTCTACAGATCGAAGATCACCGTGTGTGCCTAGTCCACCAACAGCATAGATTGAGTCACCGACCGTTGCCATGCCGAAGAATCTTCGAGGCTGTAGCAGTGGTGCTGCTAGAATATAATAATTCAGGAAAGCCAGATAATAACTAACAACACTGCGTCCGCTACACCTCAACCGTCTTCACAAATGTGACTTTCTACAGGGTGCGTCCAAGGTCTTTGGACTCAGATAATTGGCCGCCATAACGGCTATTTTGAAGCAAATGAAATAAAATTTATCAAGATTATTAGACATTGTACACATAAAAACTCAGCCAGGTTTTGTAACGGCCTCCTCTGGCACGAACACAGGCCTTAAGTCTCTTGAGGAACGCATCCACAGCGGCGCGCAGGAGTTCTTCATCAATTTCTTCCCTGGCTTCCTTTAAATCTCATTTGAGCGACTCAATGTCCATGTGTGGTGTTAAGCAGATCTTGCTCTTTATTATAGACCAGATCGAGAAGTCCATCGGATCGAGTTCCGGGCTGTGTGGTGTCCATTCTTTTGCTGAGGTGAAATCGGGAAAGTTGTCGGCGCACCACTTTGGCCCTGTGGGCAGGTGCAGAGTCATGCTGATATGTTCCGGTATTTTTAAAGTGTACAGATGCCCAGGAAAGAACTCCTTTTTTAGAATGTCTTCGAGGTCGTTCTGGCTATCGATTTTGAGGCCTTTATCCACGAAAATCAGTGGCGTTTTCCTATCTGCTGTTATCCCTGCGAAAACCATCACAAACTTCGGATGTTCTGGTCTTTCCACCACATTTCCGTGCTTATTAGCTTCTCCTATATTTCTGGCAAGAATCCTGTCATTTTGGTGATTAAGAATTCGTTCAATCGTGAAAACGGACTCGCCGGTGAACAGGATCCTTCGGTGGCGCGCCGCGTCGAAACGCTTTAGAAGTGCTTTAAAATTTTCACCCTTGCAGTCCTTTTTGAGCTATTCAGTAGCTGTGCTTTTCGCATTTTGTACGTACGCATTCCGTGCTTGTATCTGACAATTCGTGTGACGCAGCACTCGGAAATTCCTGCAGTACGAGAGAGTTCTCTCATGGTTCTCTCGGCGCACTTTGTCACGTATCCGTTTGACGACCACAGGAGCAGTCGAAGTTCTCGGCCTACCTGATCTTGGCCTGTCCTCCATTGTTCTCGTCCTTTTTAGCCGATCCAAGTTGTAGAATACCGGGGGCTTTGGGATACGTAGAGTTCTGGCAATGTCCGCGCCTGATACTCCCTCCTTGTGCATTTTCGCCATCGCAGGGCGCAAACCCTTTACTCCAGACATCTCAAACAGGCCACCGATCAGTAAGGAAAATACACTATACTGTAGGGCAAGATTAGTAAAATAGTTATGTATAAAATTTTGGATGGCATCAGGGCGCTCTCCATATATAATGATCCTGAAACAGCGAGTCCAAAGACTTTTGACGCACCCTGTATAATGATCATGAACACCCTAAGAAGAGCAGTATCACTTACCTGAAGTCCACTGCTGAGAATATGGGTCATAAATGTTCACATCTGCGAGAAATGAGCTTCTTTCAGGTTCTCCCCCAGCAACCATTATCATCTGAAAAGAAAGCGAACCCCATTAGGCTCTAGCCAGGTAAAACCGCAGTGATTTTGAATCAGAAAGTGGGGAATTCGCCAGAGACTAAGGCTTTGCTTTCCATTTACCTTAGAAGGTGGAGTAGGGCGACGACGATACCAGTTCTCAGGAACGCCTGACGTCTTCTCTTCGCTCATCATATCGTGGAAAACGGTGCCAAGCATCCCCATACAGGCGGAGGATTTTCGAATCTGCCATAATTATGAAAATGCAGTTGAAATGAAGTCTTCACACTCGCAGAAGGGACACATACCATTGGCTCATTATAAACACGATTTAGTAGAAACTCGCGTGACATCAACGGCAGGCGAACTCCCGCGAGAGCACTAAATACAATGAGATTATTTCGATAAAAAACAGGAAAATCAAAAATTGTTCAGACAAAACCAAGCGAAGTGGACA
Organism: Nippostrongylus brasiliensis; assembly: GCA_030553155.1. Taxonomy (NCBI): domain Eukaryota; kingdom Metazoa; phylum Nematoda; class Chromadorea; order Rhabditida; family Heligmosomidae; genus Nippostrongylus; species Nippostrongylus brasiliensis. The sequence goes on from CP130733.1 coordinate 7,629,134, forward strand.
AACATACTTCGGCAGTGACGGCTGTCTTGACAAATCGTGCTTAACCCAGTTGATTACAGCCTCGAATACCTCGTCCTCACCATGAAATTAGAAAAGTCTAACTCACAAGATAGAAAGCTTTCAAGCTTCTCCCTTTTCGAATGCCAAAATGAGGAAAGAAATAATTGGGTAATGCACCACATATTAGGTAAGTATGGCATATATCGTTAAAAAAGAACGCAGGCAACAGAAGTAGTCTCGATGCTGACACCCTTCTCCCCAGAGGTTGGATAAGTTGGACGTTCGGTTGAGTTTTAGGCACAATTCCACCCCCAAAGTTGAGTAACCTTCCCCAGGGCTGGCCAAGCTTTAGATTACGCTGGAATCGGGTAAATTGGTACCATAGTTTCGGAAAATTGACACAGGCTTAGGCATTGAATAGACACATCCTCGTACACAGTTCGTTTTCCTAATGATACCTCTTTTATCGCTTTTTATTTGGTTTTTGGTACGATTCTAAACCTTAGCGAGTATACCTTCGGATTGAGACGATCATCAGAGATGAAATGGAGGAAACTGGTCTCATCCATCGACATCAGTTCTTCACTTTCAACAAGCTCCCTGGAATCCCAGAAGGCTTTACAATTCCGCTCCTAACTTGCGTCCCAAAAAGCGTTCCGAACGCTCCGGAACGCTTTTTGGCGTTCTTTTCTTCGCAGTGGGCCGTTGGAAAAAATGAAGCCTACACCACCATCTCTGTCATGCTACAGCCTGGCAAAGTTGGATAAAGTTATACAATGTGAGCAAAAATGTTGCGTGTAGTGATCTTCGAGTCTCAATATCTCTCAAAATGTTTCACATTTTATTTGATTTTTCGTAAAATGTGATACTGTTTTCTATAGTCAATGAGAAAAATTAAGCTTTTTCATACCTGTTCACCAGTGCCCCCCGGAAAGAAGTGGATGCAGTTATGAACTTTTTGTTTTCGCTTGGAAAACAAAATTTTTCGAAATTACGAATAAAACGCGTACCAGGTACCAAAATATGGGGGGTTGGGAGCTGAATTCGAAGAAAAACCGAGAAAATAGTGACTCGGGCGGTGCCGCTCAAAAGTGGTTCGGTCATCTGCGCTCCCTTGAAGAATTTCAAGCCAATACTAGAATTGCCTTCAGTTACAAGTCCAAGTCCGGCTTGTCGGCTTAGATGACTAGCCCAGCTGTTGAAAAAACTGTCGGCTCGAGAGGAGGGGTTTGTCTCCCGACCAAGCCACAATTTTTGCAATGATCCTAGTACCATCACTACAATATAAAAGAAATGAGCACAACGAACCCGAAATGTTGTCGTGCGAACGAGACCACGGCATCGTCCAGTTCAGTACAATCATGTGCTTTTGCAAGGGCAGCTGTTTCCACCCAATTCGATATGCTCAGGTGTTCTTTGAGATGCCTGCGTAGGTTAGATAGATCAATTATTTCAATAAAAAGGCAACATCAAGTAAAATGCGAGACCCAGGATTAGGAAGTTCGAAAAAACGACGTGTTTTTCTGGACTATTTTTGTTAAACCTTACCTTGAACATTCATTGCGAATACAGTCGAGTTGTAGGATATTGGCAGCGCCAAACAGGGCCCGAACGTTCCTCTCATTGATATCTAGGCGTCCGGTGTACATGTAGTCCACCAGCACACTCATAGTTTTACCATCGATATTCTAAACATTAATATATAAATCTGCGAAAGTTATTTATTGGAGATTATTGCTTAGAGCCTCGTCGTTTCCAAGCAATATTAGCTTGTAGAATACAAAAACAACGATAAAATGATCCTCACGTCCACAGCTATACGGATCTGATTGGTTGTGGTTGGTTTCATATAACTGCCATTTGAAAGCGTCTCTCTGCAATCAGTCACAAAACTGAACGTATCGGTAACAACAAAAAACGTGATGAAAACTATGAACTGTATTTCTTTAGTCACCCTAACTTCAAGCTATCAGCCTCAAACAAGAACGTGAAATATTCAAAAAAAAAACCTTGCGAATTCTAAGGTTGTGAAAGTTTTCGTTAGGTAAGCATTGACAAAATACTACAAAATAATTTTCAACTAAACTACCATTCTGCCTCAAACGTGAGCGATTTTGAGTTATTCCTTTTTCCTGGTTAGATTCTGATGTATCAAATTCCTAGAAACGTGTACAGATTTTCTCACTCGATGTCAGTAAATCAATAATGCTAAATCTGGAGTCGAAAATACCGATTTACGCTGCACCTGCAAGTATCGGAATGTACCAAATATGATTTCACTATGCCTGTTCGGTTGTTTGAAAGCCGTCCGCTTTACTTGTACTGTGCTATGATTTCGAGATCGCTTTCTATATTTCATTTTTCATATTTTGAACTTTGGTATTGTTGGAGAGCTGAAGCCCAAAATGAAAAGATAATCAGTATGTACATGGAAAAATGCTCGCTAGAAAATCTTTCGTAATATTCCTGTTCTTACTGAGAACTTTTCGGAAGTCAACATGGCACTTGATAAAAGTTTCATCTCCACCAACCGTCTCTGACTCAGCAAACTAATTCTCGCTGAAATATCGCCTATTGGGGTGACTTGGAGCGCTAATCACTCCGAATTTCGGCCGAGGAACACCCTTATTTTGGGTGGTCAGATCAAAATTTCAGGTTTGGCTCAAACTTCCGTTTTCCGATTTTTATTTATTTATTCATTCAATAGTCTGGAACGCCGTCCACATTATGGCAGTTGGGAAATGAATGGATCCAATTTTCGAACCAAAAAAGGTTGAACTTCGATTTTGGCCAAAATGATTCACATTAAGCATCGATTAGTGAGCAACGTTTTGAGGATCGTGAATTAATGGCGGAGCTGTTCGCGCCGACCCTTGTCAGCTCGGACTTCGCAAGGGTATGCTAAGTGAATGGAGCGAAGGTGATTTCGCACCCCAGAAATTGAAGAAGCAATTTGGCCAGCGAAAGAGCCAGGGTCGTATCGCAGATGTTGCGGAAGTCGTTTTTTAGGAGTTGTAAAAATCAGTACTCTGGTCCTTGCCAGCATTAATTTATCCCAATTTTATTATTCATTTCCACGAAAACTCACTCAAATCGAAATATTGGAACCGTTTACTTTCTGACTAGTGCTTCTAAGCTGAATTTTGCCTTCGCATAAGTGCTTAATATTAGCACATTTATGGGAATTGGGAACTATAATTTCCTCACCCATTTCATTTTTTGAAATGTAAGAAGAAGATGTGGACAAAAGAGGCGAGGAACCGTGTGCATCCGTATGGTTTTCTAATAACCAGAAAAATAACGCTTACCTATTACAACACACAAAGGAAAAATAACATATAAGTGCCTTTATTGTTTTTAGATAATTTAGCTACCGAACACTTACTTTTCCGAACTCTGAAAGGAGCAAACAAATATTTTCAGGAGAGAAATGGACGAAGAAAGATCTGCGAAACGATGTAAGCGTCTTCTCTACGTCTCCGTTGGATGGATAGAAATGGAGTTGAAAGCGACCGATCTTGATTTAGCACTCCTAATAAAAATTTGACTGACATATTTCATACATATAAAAAATACTACAGTAAATCAGCAGATTTTACGAAGAACCACGCGACCGATTTCGCCGAGTTGTTCTTGTAAGTTCAGTGGAAATCCTACTCGTTCTTCTGCGAGTTAATCTTCTGAAACATCACTAGTAAGCTCGGAGCTACTCCTGAAATGAAAAAAAGAAAACTGAAAATCATGAAAACCTTGAACGAACAGGAATATGTGATAATTTACTGTATGGTTTCATTGATATCTAGTGGGTCGTTCCTCTGTAGTGCGATATCGTGACAAATTTTCCTGACCGGAAGGTTATAATTCCTCTAGTTTCGAACCCGTTTATAGTTCGACGAACCTCCGTAAACGACAGAGCTATAATTGTTTAAATTACACAATGCTGGTTCAGTGCAGCATTCTCTCAGACCGTTTCGCTGTTCTTTAAAGTGGCAATGAAAAATCAAATGTTTCTGACTGGACTTATCGCAGTGAAATTCTACACACCATAAATTCAAGTTTTCCTTAACATTGGTGCAAAAATCAGACTTGAAAAACGACTCTTGGTGCAGTCATACTCCATATCTTCGATTTTACCTGAAATCGCATAGGTCCGTAATGCGAAGGTATTGTCACTGAGAGTTATATTCTAGTTCCGCGCCCCATTAAGAAAACTCGAACATATTATGTAGCGAGTTTCGAAACGTAGTGTGCACATTTTATTTGACCGAGAATTGCCACCTAGCGAAGAACATGACGCGGCGAAATCGGTCGACGCGTTTCGTGCTGCAAACCAGCATTTTTTTACCTTTAAACAGTTTAGCTTGACTCAGGGGGACTATTTCAATTGTAAACGTAATTTTGGAAAATCAGGTATCTTACTCAAGGCATTGTTTGCGAAATTACGTTCCAACGATGGAAATGAACCGACCATAGGTTCGAACTTCGATTTCCGTAACGAACTGCCATTTCTCCACCGCCTAAATCGAACCTACCCGCCACCAAGAACGTGATTTTTCAGTCTGATTTTTTCACCGATGTTGACGAAAAATTCGATTTTATAGTGTGGTGAGTTTTTTGCGAACTGTCCAGATTATTCCTGGGATGAAAAATTTTATTTTTCCTGTGTGCCACTGCTTCTGAAAAACAACGCGGCAGTGCTCCCAATTGTTTCAATTGCCAAAACGCCAGTGAAAATTTGGTAGTATTGTTCCACCTGATGGAATTATATTTGTGTCGAAGAGTCACCTATCAAGAAGCTAATTCATGAAAAAATTGGTTGTGCTCTCCACCATTTCTATCCTTCCATTTTTAGTAGAAGATATTCTGATTCTTCGCCCATTGAAAAACTAAGTCGCTTCTTTATGAGATCGGAAAATGTGGTGTTCATTACAAAAATTTTTCTCTCAATATCAAAGTGTAGTAACAATGGGGGGTCTTCAAGCGACCGTCACTATCTTGGTGTTAATATATCCACCGGTTTCAGAAATGGAAACCACACATTGAGACTACCGGGTCCGCGTCCTGCCGAGCGTACCATGCTCAGTTTTCTCTGAACACCCACACGTGTTTTTTGAAGATGTCGACAGAATTTTTTCTTTCGTGGTTAGACTTTTCAAGGTTTCGTTCAAAACTCGCTGCATGCTGATAACGATCATGATACTCAAGTTTCGATTTTCGCCCCCTATTTCGGCCATCCATACGAACAGATTTGTGTGAGTCTGAGAAAGGTGGGGCAGGTCATCAAAAACCTTGACACCTATGCAGAACTCCCGAAATTTTCCCGAGACAAATGTCATCAAATCCTTACCTCCGTAACAGCAATTAGGTTGCAAATAAGCTAGGACAAAGATTTAGCCAAAGTCTGTTTTACCGAAGAGTCAAATTCAATGGGCTGATCTTAGGCCGAGATTTCAAACCAGATTCGGGAGGTCAGGGCTTGCAAATAAACCCATTCGAAGTGTTTGGTTCTTAACTTAAGGCCGGTACCCTCGAAACAGCTCAAGTGCCACATCCCCCAATTTACATGTATTACACGTGGGTAACGGTACTTTCAGACATCTGAGTATGGGAAGCAGCGGCCCGTTGAGCCCGAACAAGGTTGATGAAGAAAACGACTTGACTCGTCAAAACGAGCTATTTCCAAACTGGACTTACGTCACAAAACTTGTCAAATCTAAACATTGAGGAGGTAAGTGTTCAAGCAGTCCACTAGAAACACTAGGAATTACTCACTCTCTAAAGCTCGCTAGTTTGGAGAGAATTTCACCGGGCAACTTGTTCGTCGAATTTCAGAAGATCATTCTTCAGTCCAGCTAAGCCTCGGTGATGAAATGGATTCTTAGTGATTTCTCCGTGTAAAATGTTTGCTCAGAAGAACGAAGATGACTCGATCGAATTCAACAGGTTCTTCACAAACTACAGTTGAAGGAGGCCAGTGGAGGAGAAAGCGGGAAGAAAGGGCCTTTTATCAAATAGAAAAAAGGAAAACAATCTCAGGAGAAGAATACCAGATGATTCAAATGGACAGCAGGCTGTCGATTGATAGTGGATAGTGGCGATGATTATTATCAATCACGCACCGGACTTTGTACGGTGAAACACTGAAGCCAGGGCGCGTTCTTTCTCTCGTCTTCGATGAACGCGAGAACTCCCGAGTTAGCGAGGGGTTCTAAAAATCAACCCTACGATCACAGCGTTCACGCTCTGGCCTCCGTCCGCATAAAAGCCAAGCAAAAAGCCATCCAACCATCCAAGACAACTGGGATCAGTATTATATAGATGGATACCTACCACCGGTATATGTGTAGGCAAGATGCGCTCCTGACACCCACACGGTCGAGTGATTGTCTTGACTCGGAACCAATTAGCTCTTCGACTTGTTCATTGCTCATCGTTCTTGATATGAAGGCACACGTCAAGTGCACGATAAATAAAATAAAATAAAATAAATAAAATAAAATCTGAAGGAGATCCTTTGGCGTTGTCAAATGAACTGCATGTGAATTTCGAATAGAAAAACTTAGCTCCCCAATAACCCCCATAGAAGACGAAAAGAAACGCCTTCGTTCTGGTGAAATTCAAAACAGTGGGGAATGAAGCGCCCTCATCAGTTGACGACCAACATCACTCCATGATGTGGCAAAAATGTTCTTTTACCTTCGTCTTTCCAATCCATTTACCTATATTTAGTTCCCACACGACCAATTAGTTATGACGATGGTAATCCTTAAGACCATTCACATTTTCTTATAACTAACCGAGTATAGCGTATGAGCAGATGCGTCTAATTATGACATGTTGCCATGCGTGTTCTAGAAAGTATGTATAGATCATTTTTTATACGAAATTCAAAGCTTACTTTTGTATTCTCTTGCCCGACCTCACTCTCATTTCTTCGCTCGCCTCAGAAAAGGTGAGTTCTTGAAAAACACACTCCTAGCCGCGTCAAGGTAAGGTGTTAAGTAAAGATCCGTTTTGATCGGATTCCCGGAAGACGAATGCCAATGGCATCGTCGACGCACTCGTGCCTTTTACCACTGTACCACGCGCGCCACCAAATTGTACGGTAAGCCATCGATGTGAGACTTCTTCTAGGTCTCACCGCTCGGCAACTTACAGGGCTTAGGTTTACATAAAGCTCTTCATTCTATCACTATAAATCGTCTGCTTCCTCTACGTCTGCCATTTCTCCTCCGAATGGTTTCGCTGGAACGCGAACCGAAGCAGTGTGGGTTCTTCTCGCATAATTTACTTTTCTAGGCGATTGTTAGTTTACATGATTTTCCGTTTCCCGTTCGGAAAGTTCGGAATTACGGGAGCCTGCCATTTAAAGATTGCGAAGAATTGGAGAGATGAAGCACACAGACATTTGTCACCGAACCGAACTTTTCAACGAGGGTTTACTAAGCGATTTTCAGGCCGTTGTTGAGGCTAGATTCATTTTTCGGTTACCATTCTTATTGAAAAGCATGGATTCGCTTCAGGCTGCTTTTCCAACGATTTCTCTATTTGTACATACTACGAGCTGATCTTTGCAATCACATCAGTTAGGCTGCTGATGACAACTAACACTGTGTTTGCACTGAGCCAGTAAAACGGATCACAGCGCCAACCCATCGAGGAGAAGCTGGTGGGAAATTTCGACGCGGTGTATACTCGACAGAGGTTAAGAGTTACTTTTCAATCTCGACGACCACGTATTGATCCGTTCTAGGGAGCTGGACAGAACGTGAAGGGGAAGTGAAGTCGAGATCAGATATGTGTTCTACTTCTTAGCAAAAGATTTCGGTACAAATAATACAAAGGGAGTATTTCATGATTACGACATGGATGTTTCAAGACTTGCCTTTCCAATTAGGTGACCCCAAAAAATTTCCAGTTATGTGCTCATTGTAAAAAGCGCAGTTTCCATCGGGAAGGTGGAGGAATTGATCTATGCCCGGGTTAACCAAGTCTTCCAGCTCCCACCGATGGGCATTTGCTAAACGTTCTGACTACGCAGATCTGACTTGGTCAGAAAAATTATTTTTCGATAATACTTCGCCCACCGATGATGTTGGGACGCTGTTTGTGAATCCGATGTCCATTTCTAAATTACGGCTGAGGACCACACATTTCGGTGACATCATCGAGTACAGCCAGAACTCTTCGGAACGAAGATGCCGCGCGCACGAAGCTTTTACGTCGAGAAGCCGTTTTGATGTTCGACGCGCAAGGTCTCAACAACGGTGCTCGTTGGCAAACGTTTGGAAATTTTTAACAAAGAAAAAAGGATAAATTTGGAGAAAAAGATAAATTTATTTATTTATTTAGAGAGGAATGCTATTGCGTCAAGATCCTATTCAGGAGATTATACATGTTGGTCTTACGAAGGAATCACTTCACTCTAGTTTGTGCAGCCGGCTGTTTTGAGGGCAAAAAAGTTTGAACATGCATCGCTTTTCCATTCGGCGTCGGATATAAATACTGTGAGGTCATCCCACGCAGAAGACGCGGAAACGTAACCGGTAGCAGAACTTTTAATGGATCCGATTCTGATTTTCGAGACGGACAGCACAGCTCTGGATTTTACCCGAATCTTTTTTGCTGGCGATTTTGATCTCGAATGGAAACATCTGTAGTACATGGTCGCAAGTAAACAACACCGTGTACTTGAACGTTTTCGACAGTTCTTTGAGCAAATTAGAGTTCTCGTCGTAGCAGGACCTGTGTACATAAACTGTACAGTCGCAAGACAATTACTGTTCGAATCTTAAATTTTTATGAGCCGATACTATTGCTGAATTTTCACAGCTGCTAGATGCCCAAGGTAATTTTGTTGATCAGAAGAGTCCCAACTAATGGTCAGACTTAAAAACTCAAAGTGGTGGCCCTTTAACTTACCATTGCGAGTTCCTTTTTTTCCACACAAAATTTCATATCGGGTTTGTTGTTGCCATGGAAATAGATAATAGGCAGGTGCTTCACCTTACGACGCCAATGGAATCGATTGAAATTTTCCGTTGAGACTTCGCCTACGGGGGTACTTGAGGACTTGAGCATGGAACCTTTTTCTATTTTCATAACTGGTTCAAAATTCTACCGAAGAATATGGTGGGGATAACGAATTCTGTCGTCGATTCTATAGCCAACCTTGTAATCGGATCCAAAATTTCAAGGGGGCAACCAGTGTCGGGTGATGCAACTGTTGTTTGCATTTTTCATTACGCCGTTTTTCGGAATAATCCAATTGAAGCTGTGCGGACTCCAAAGATGTTGAGTCGTTCTGAATCAAGCATTTTACGAAATTTCGCGTAACAAGATCTCAAACAATGTTGGTCAGAAAGATAATGAATTGACATTTACATGTGAAGAGTAGGTAAAGATGGGGCGCTGTTTGTACAGAATGGATGTCGACTTTTCACAGCTTGGTCGAATATTTCAGGACCTCGACCAGACGTAGCCTCTAACCTTCATCCAGCGTCGGGTTCAGTAACGCGCGAAAACAATCCGGTATCTTGCAAATGTGGTCAAAGGTGAAACCAAAATTCTTAATTTAGCTAATTTATTGCAAATAGAGGAACGTGCCCTTGTTAGAAATTCTAGACCGAGGACAGCCAAAAATGTTGAACTCATTTTCATATGCCGAAGGAATGTATCTTCAAAGGACATCACTGAGCTTCTGCTTGTCTAGTGGCGGATTCTGATAGAGCATGATTAGCTTGTTCTTATAGGCATGAATTACTGTACCGATCAGCGTTAATAAACCGAGACCCAAATAGGCGATTTTCATGCTCAAAAATTCCGAATCGAATCTTTCAGATGGCTGAGATATCTTCAGTAACCAGCGGATGAAATACTAGATTTACCTGGGCTGTGCCTCTAAACGGCACGAAGGAGAAGTCTTTTAGAACAAGGATCGACGAATCCTCCAGTTGATGGACATCCACGCCGGTCAACATCGAACCAAAAGCCGACTCGCAGACTCAACGTGGACCCACATCAAAAGACATATTTGTAGTAGTGTGTTACTGATTATGTTGCATTGTTGTATTTTACTTTTAACAAAGGGAGGTGTTATGTAGGAATTCAAATGGTCAAGTGTTGATCTTTTAGGAACCGCCTGACCACCGCGATCCTATTTGGCGGGTCTTTGGGACATTGTATTGCCAATGGCAAATTAAAACTCCGTATAAAAGGCGCGCCTTCCGCTTACCTAGGTGTGTTCGTGTTTTGTTCCACACTTTCTATTAGTGTTCGTCTGTTCTGTTATTCTGCTACTAATAAACTATTATACGACTAGCCAAGGGGCCGTCCAGCTACCCTCCACAAGCACAGACTTCGCCAACGGGGGGTCTTGAAGCATTGACCCTCAACCTAATATTTTCAAAAAAACTTGACACTATGCTTGAAATACCAGCTCGGCTGGCAGCTAAAACTTTTCTTGAATAAAGCTGAGCACATATGCCGGGTGACTACAATTGTTGTTTGTATTCCTGTCATCATGAAGAGTGGAATAGCCATTTGAAGCAGTGCTCGATATTATTTAAGATGTTGAGTCATTTTGAATCGTTTAAAATTCTTAGGAAAGTTTTCGCGTAACGAGTTCTCAGAGACATGCATAGGCTTTCCACTTCGTGCTAATAAATTAACAATGCTACAAGTGAAGATTAAGTAAAGATAGGGTTGCACATTGAACCGTGGTATGAGGCGCTACTGACCAGCATGGTCGAGTGTCAACCCTCGATCCGGCTCACCCTACTTTACCGCCCATCGAGGTCAGCGCTTATTTGTTACCAGACTTGTATAGGACGCTAAGAACATTGATTTATGACTATGCAGACAACCATCGACAATGCACCATCACTCTACGATTCTGAATGGAAGACCATGCGGAATAAAGTGTGGGAATTCACCATGCCTTTACGCATGTCGAATGGAAGGGCCACAAATGCCTCTACGAATGGAACGCGATGCGTGGATCATTCTCTGGAGGACTGATCAGCGCCGATCGCATTACCTTTGATTGGGTAACCCATGTAGATGTAATCTCGTCTATATACTCTACGCCCGATCCCACATTTCCCTCTAGGCCAAAAACATCCGTTCCTTTTTCTCATTTCAAGAGATTATGTCAGAAACGAGGTATCTAAAACCGCAAGTAATCCCCATTAGGCAGTTCCTTGGAATATTTTTGCAAAATGTCAAATACTGTAATCCTCCCAATCGATTCCCGATGTGCTGTTCACTCCTGGCTTTGACATAACATAAGGTTTTTGACATAAGTCCATCTTTCAAATTCTCTAAGAGTTCATTGATGAAAAAAAAACTTAGAGAAACACTCGAAAATACAAGAGAATGAAAATACTGCGACTGCGGGATGTATTACAACAAACATAACACGCAAAAAGAGCAAATTCTGAGTAACATCAAATTAGGCAGATATGTTATTGAACAAAATGTATGTGATTAAAATTTTGATACAGGCTGTCCTCGCCTTGATATGCTTGAGTAGCATCAACGTAAAGGCTCTTCAAGATTGGATGCTTCCAAAGTATAGGGCTCATGGGAAGAGTGCGATTCCAAAGTAGCTATTCGTCCGTGGCATCCCAAACTATGAAAAGACGAAATTCCACAAACGCAGCCCCAAAAAGGCGAAAAAGAGAACAAAAAGGCAAGGAAAACGTGCCTGCGACATTTCCCATTGACTCGAATTAAAATCCAGGTATTCTATACATGAGAGAAATTTTCCACCGGCCCAACCACCAAAAGCGAAAAGTGAACCTGAAAAGGAAACACATTAACAAAATCGAAAACTGACTACGAATAAAACGCGTACCAGGTACCAAAATTATGGGGGGTTGGGAGCTTCTTACCATTAACGTTGACGACGCCAGGGCTTTCCCTAGGTTGTGACATCTCAGGAAGGAACGCCCAGCCATTGTCGGTTAACATCTAGGAGCAAACATCTCAAATCATGTTGAAAAAGATATAAAGGGAATTATGACCAATTTTTTCAGATAACAGATTAAAGACAAGAGCAACTGTATTAAAAAAATTTGTCGGCAATTGATGATCATGAAACAGTGGAACGCTTTAGAAAAGGTTCTAGCAGGGGCCTGACTATAATGTTTCAAAAGATTGCTTCATATATTTGCCATGTTTCAGGTAGTAAAACATGCTCACGAGGAATTTTAACATAACTTTCGAACTATCCTGAAATCTCCAACTCCAGGCAATCGAATTGTTTAATTCATAACTGAAAGCTGACAAAGTAGTAAAGCACGAGCTAACATGTGGTAAAGGTAAAAAGGTAAAGGCGTCGGCGTTGACCAGTTACCTCAAAACGCACTACCACATTTGGGTTCAGTTCAAATCCCTTCAATTCGGTTAAATAAATAGTAGTGAATGCGTATTACGCCTATACAATGACTTGAGCCAGCTATACCATGTCAGTGTCTTCACCTTCCCAGACAAGTTTGCTACCAATTTACCCGACCCTGAAGGGATGGAAGGGTTGGTTAGCCCGCCCAGGATCGTCTGCTCGATCGTCCGGGTGTACATGTGATAGTACTCTCAAAAATAGGGGCTGCTGACAATATCAGGTCAAAAAATTTCGAATATGAGGATTAACCTCAGCGGATGAAAGACCACTTTACTTCATCGAACCGCCGACAACAACGATTTGATCGCGAAACACCGTGACACCTGCTTCACGTCGTTTTTTAAGCATCGGTTGAGCAGTCGTCCAGCGGCATGCTCGAGGATCGTATACCTCCACCTGAACGTCACACTTTACAAACGTCGTGAAACGCTGGTAATTGAAAAGTACCGTATTGAGAGTTTTCTTATCATAACGGCCGCCTGCTGCGTAAAGGAGACCATTGACAGCTGCTAGTCCAAGATGAGAGCGCGAACTCATCATTGACGGCAAAGATATCCATTTCCCTAAAAGAAATTACTACTCTGTGCAGGCTTATTGAACAACAGAAATCTGTGTGCCACGAAATTTGTGCCGTACCTTGTCTTGGATCCAGCATTTCAGCTTCACAACAAACTTTGCTGCCATTTATGCCACCTACGGCGAATATTGTCCCATTGAGAGCTGTTACTCCTGGACCACAACGACAGTGCTGCATTTCCGGTCCAGCTCGCCACGAATTTCTAATGAAGATGAGGAATGTTACTTTTGAACACGGAAGAGTGATAAAATGGTATATTTGATTAGATGTTTCGTTTGTGCGTGAAGTTGACGGGTATAGGGCGTATGGGTAAGGAGTAACTTTGAGTCATGGACCACGCTATCTAGATCACTGGGAGAGCATCGGCATAAAGGCCTTTGTATCGAAAGGCGATATCAGTTCTGTCCCATGAACCCGAGGGTGTCCCTAGGATAAAGTTAATCCACCGCTCATTTATGCATCTGAGGGTGATTTGTGGCCTGCATCTGCAGTAATATGCTACAGTATGGTTCTAGTATTTTTTTGCACTTCCCGTTCTTATGGTCCATAGAATGATATCTTCTGCAGAACGAAATGATTTCGAGCGAACAGTTTGTCAAATGTATTTTCAATTTTCCAAACTTCGACGACGGCAGCATTCCCGTAACGTGACTCGAATAAAACTATCATGACAATTTTGGTCGAGGCTCAATAAACAATTTCAAGAGGTATAAATGAAGACACTCATCGAGAATCGGACGCGGAACAGACGAACAATATGGATACCTTTGCGCGTCGTAAATCTCTACAGATCGAAGAGTACCGGAAGTGTCTCTTCCACCAACAGCATAGATTGAATCACCGACCGTTGCCATGCCGAAAGAACTTCGAGGCTGTAGCAATGGTGCCGCTAAAATGAGACAGTTCAGGAAATCCAGGCGATGAGCAATACAACTGTACACCTCACCCGTTTCTTCACTAATGTGATTTTCTACAATGATCATAAACACTCCTAAGAAGAGCAGTATCACTTACCTGAAGTCCACTGCTTGAGAACATGGGTCATAAATGTTCACATCTGCGAGAAATGAACAGTCATTAGATCGTCCCCCAGCAACCATTATCATCTGAAAAGCGGGCTGAACCCCATTAGGCTCTAGCCAGGTAAAACCGTAGTGATTTTGAATCAGAAAGTGGGGAATTCGCCAGAGATTAAGGCTTTGCTTTCCATTTACCTTAGAATGTACACATTTACCCTTAGGGCGACGACCATACCCAGTTCTCAGGAACGCGTGACGCTCTTTCTTCGCTCATCATATCGTGGAAAACGGTGCCAAGCATCCCCATACAGGCGGAGGATTTTCGTATCTGCCATAATTATGAAAATGCAGTTGAAATGAAGTTTTACACTCGCAGAAGGGACACATACCATTGAGCTCATTATAAACACGATTTAGTAGAAATTCGCGTGACATCAATTGCAGCGAACTCCGCGAGAGCACTAAGATACAATGGGATTATTTCGATAAAAAACAGGAAAAACGAAAAATAATTCGGACAACAGGAAGCGAAGCGGACCACTTCGGCAGTGACGCCTGTCTTGATGAATCGTGCTTAACCCAGTTGATTACAGCCTCGAATACCGCGTCCTCACCATGGAATTAGAAAAGTTCAACTCACAAGATAGAAAGCTTTCGAGCTTCTCCCGTGTCGAATGCCAAAATGAGGAAAGAAATAATTGGTTGACACATATTAGGTAAGTATGGCATATACGTTAAAAAAAACGCAGGCAACAGAAGTAGCCTCTATGCTGACACCCTTTTCCCCAGAGGTTGGATAAGTTGGACGTTCGGTTAAGTTTCAGGTACAATTCCACCCACAGAGTTGAGTAACCTCGCCCAGGGCTGGCCAAGCTTTACATCCGCTGGGGGAATCGGGTAAATTGGTAGCATAAATTAAAAGGTTGAGACACAGGCTTAGGCATTGAATAGACTCGTCCTAGATCACGTTCATTGCCGTAATTTTACCTCTTTCCTCGCTTTTTATGGTTTCTAACAATGCTTGAGCCTTGACAACTATACCTTTGGATTAAGACGATCATCAGAGATGAAATGGAGGAAACTGGACTCATCCATCAACAACAGTGCTTCACTTTCAACAAGCTTCCTGAAATCCCAAAAGGCTTTACTTGCTCCAGAGTAGGTTACGATCTATTAGGTAAAGAAAACCCGACTTTGAAATTTGATAATCAGGACGGGTTCGAAACCCTCCTCAGCGGTAATTTTTACGATGGACCAATATAGTTAACACAAGTCTACTTCAATCATATATGGCAGTAATCTTCAAAAGAAAACTGAGTGGCAGAAGAGGGAAATAACCATAATGTAGGATAGTTTTGCATAAGAAAGTCCATTATGAGTAAACTGTATTTCATTGCCGAGTTTTTGCAGATTGGTGCTTTGTATAGTAGTAGTTGCGGTGATGGTGCTAGGATCAACGAAAAAATCACGATTCGGACGGGATTCGAACCAGAATCTCGATAAATCCACAACGCCGCCGAGTTAACCACTACACCTAAGGGCAGCCAGCTACCCTTTCCGAAAGTGAATCGGTCATCCGCTCTCTCCTAGATGGAATTCGAGCCAATACTGGGAATTGCCTTCAGGTACAAGTTCCAAGTCCGGCTATCGGCTTAGATGACTGACCCACCTGTTGAAAAAACAGTCGACTCGAAAGCGGGTCCGACTCCCGACTGGTTCGCAATTTTTGCAGTGAACCCTGTACCATCACCACAATATGAAAGAAAATGAGCACAACGAACCCGAAATGTTGCCCTGCGAACGAGACCGCAGCATCGTCCAGTTCAATACAACTATGTGTTTTTGCAAAGGCAGCTGATTCCATGCAATTCGATATGCTCAGGTGTTCTATGAGATACCTGGCGAAGGTTGGATAGATCAAGTTCAATAAAAGTTAAGATGTAAAATGCAACCCAAATAGGAGGTTTGAAGAAACGACGTGTTTTTTCTGAACTACAGGGTGCGCAAAAATTCGAAAATACATCACGAGGCCACAACTACTGGCAGAACTGGATTCTGACTTTCAAACATGTTTCACATCTATACTACATGCAAATGCTGTAAAAGTTTGAGCTCTTGAATGCTTGCACAGCGGTAATAGCAAAACGAAATTTGAAACTATCGGCCATCATCAGTAATTGCCTTCAGTTACAAGTCCAAGTCCGGCTTGTCGGCTTAGATGACTAGCCCAGCTGTTGAAAAAACTGTCGGCTCGAGAGGAGGGGTTTGTCTCCCGACCAAGCCACAATTTTTGCAATGATCCTAGTACCATCACTACAATATAAAAAGAAATGAGCACAACGAACCCGAAATGTTGTCGTGCGAACGAGACCACGGCATCGTCCAGTTCAGTACAATCATGTGCTTTTGCAAGGGCAGCTGTTTCCACCCAATTCGATATGCTCAGGTGTTCTTTGAGATGCCTGCGTAGGTTAGATAGATCAATTATTTCAATAAAAAGGCAACATCAAGTAAAATGCGAGACCCAGGATTAGGAAGTTCGAAAAAACGACGTGTTTTTCTGGACTATTTTTGTTAAACCTTACCTTGAACATTCATTGCGAATACAGTCGAGTTGTAGGATATTGGCAGCGCCAAACAGGGCCCGAACGTTCCTCTCATTGATATCTAGGCGTCCGGTGTACATGTAGTCCACCAGCACACTCATAGTTTTACCATCGATATTCTAAACATTAATATATAAATCTGCGAAAGTTATTTATTGGAGATTATTGCTTAGAGCCTCGTCGTTTCCAAGCAATATTAGCTTGTAGAATACAAAAACAACGATAAAATGATCCTCACGTCCACAGCTATACGGATCTGATTGGTTGTGGTTGGTTTCATATAACTGCCATTTGAAAGCGTCTCTCTGCAATCAGTCACAAAACTGAACGTATCGGTAACAACAAAAAACGTGATGAAAACTATGAACTGTATTTCTTTAGTCACCCTAACTTCAAGCTATCAGCCTCAAACAAGAACGTGAAATATTCAAAAAAAAAAACCTTGCGAATTCTAAGGTTGTGAAAGTTTTCGTTAGGTAAGCATTGACAAAATACTACAAAATAATTTTCAACTAAACTACCATTCTGCCTCAAACGTGAGCGATTTTGAGTTATTCCTTTTTCCTGGTTAGATTCTGATGTATCAAATTCCTAGAAACGTGTACAGATTTTCTCACTCGATGTCTATAAATCAATAATACTGAATCTGGAGACGAAAATACCGATTTATACTGCACCTGCCCTGAGAAAGTGTCGGAGTGGACCAAATACGCTTTCACTATGCCTGTTCGGTTGTTTGGAAGCCGTCCGCTTTACTTGTACTGTGCTATGATTTCGAGATCGCTTTCTATATTTCATTTTTCATATTTTGAACTTTGGTATTGTTGGAGAGCTGAAGCCCAAAATGAAAAGATAATCAGTATGTACATGGAAAAATGCTCGCTAGAAAATCTTTCGTAATATTCCTGTTCTTACTGAGAACTTTTTCGGAAGTCAACATGGCACTTGATAAAAGTTTCATCTCCACCAACCGTCTCTGACTCAGCAAACTAATTCTCGCTGAAATATCGCCTATTGGGGTGACTTGGAGCGCTAATCACTCCGAATTTCGGCCGAGGAACACCCTTATTTTGGGTGGTCAGATCAAAATTTCAGGTTTGGCTCAAACTTCACTGCATGCTGATCACGATCAAGGTTTCGTCTGTTCGAATTTCGCCTTACTTCGGCCATTACGTTATGTGAGTAATGATGGCGTGCGGGGTCAGGGTGGAGGCGCGGAAGAGTACTTACCTGAGTCTGCCAAAATTAGTCGAAAATTGAGAAATACCCATCAGCGTTCGTAATCATCATTCCAAATGACATACCTTGACAAAGTTTTAGCCCAGTAGGGGATTTTGACCAGACTACCAAAATTAACGATATTGGTGGTCCTCGGCCGCAAACAAACGGACATCAGATTTGCGATCAGGGCCCCAAATAACACCCATAGACGAAGTGTCGAATAAGTTTTTCAACCTAAGACCAGTCCGTGGAATTGAATCATTCAGCAAGTGCCGCCAATTTATATGATTTAACTTGGGAATCGGTAGTCAGTTACCTGAAGTACGGAGACGCAGCCGCCAGAACAAATTTATGAGCTCGAATGGAGGTTGATGGGGTTGGCTCGGACTTGGCCTTCGAGCTACTGTCGGCTTCTACGGTTACATCACAAAATTTGTCAAATCTGAAGCATAGTGGAGGTAGGTGGTCCAAGCAGTCCACCAAAAACACTATAAAACAGTACTCACTCTCTAAAACTCGCTAGTTTGGAAAGAATTTCAGCGGGCAACTTCTCGTCGATGAATTCAGGAGGCATTGGTGCAGCGAAGGTACGGAGAACGATGAATCCTAGTAGACTTCTATGTGTGTTTGTCTAGAAGAGCGAAGAGGAGATGATCGAAAAGAAGTGCAGGACGCGGATATTCGCGAATTACAGTTGAAGGAGGTCAGCGGAGACGGAGAAACGAAAAGAAAGGCCCTTTTATAAAAAAAATAATCTTTCGAGAAGAACACCAGACGATTCAGACGGACAGTAGGCTGCCGATAGGCGGTAATGGAGAAGAGGAGAGACCTACCATTGGATAATGAAGGGGCACTTGCACTTTCGTCTCAATTCGCAGCGCAGCAATCCGTGAGTGCAACATGGGTACACTCACATTCTATCGACGATTGGTTCACAATAGGGAACGATGGCAGGGGGAATGACATGGATCTTGGGATTTTCGAACGCTCTTAAGGTTGGAAGCTTCGATTCGCCACCAATGTTCACATTAAGCAATTAGTGAGCAACGTTTTGAGTGAATTAATGTCTTTTCTGTTCGCGCCGACGCTTGTCAGCTCGGACTTCGCAAGGGTATGATAAGAGAATTTGCGAAGGTGATTTCGCACCCCAGAAATTGAAGAAGCCTGGCCAGCGAAAGAGCCAGGGATCGCAGCTTGTTGTGGAAGCCCGCACGCGTTTTGGTGGTCCTTGCCGCAAAGTTCCCGCGGCAGCACTTATGGCAACCTAAAGAATATTGTAACCGCTACATTCGTCTTGAATGCTTTACGCAGCTGAGGGTGATCCCTGTTCTGAGAGAGCTTCAAATGAAGGTGCATAAACGGAGGACCGCTGAGCGTTGAGAGGTGCGAGATATTGTGGCGAAACACGCTCGCCATGCGAAACCACTCGTGGGGTCGAGATCTCATGTAGTCAGGGGAATGATGGTGTCAGGATAGCAACCCGGGATAAAAATACACCAGGCAGATAAAGAGCACGGATATCACAGTATAGTTTTCTCGACGACTGGCCGGCCCGGCTGACACCATTAATCACGGACCGGACTTTGTCCGGTGAAACTAAAAGTCGGGGCGCGTTCTTTCTCTCGTCTCCGTTGGAATAAATCGAGAGGTTGAACGATGTTACGGCGCTCCTCTCCTTGTTCGATATTTGCCCCGACGATAAATTCGTTGACTGAAGTCAGTAAATGCTGGCACAGGTGTTCGGAGGAAGACGGACTCCGAGATGAAGTTCAAAATCCTACTCGTTTTCTGCGCGATCTTCTGAAACATCAGCTAGTAAGCTCCGGAGCTACTCGTTGAAATAAAAAGAAAACTGAAAATTGAAAACCTTGAACGAATAGGAATATGTGATAATTTACTGTACTGGTTTCATTCATATCTAGTGGGTCGTTCCTCTGTAGTGCGATATCGTGACAAATTTTCCCACCGTTATAATTGTCCTTCGGGAGTGCCCCAAGGAGGGGTACTATCGCCGGTACTTTTCAACATTTACACAATAGATCTTTTAAATTCTCTCAGACGTGTTCCTGATATTAAAGTCTATGCCTATGCTGACGACTTCAAAGTTGCTATTTCTTTTCGCGAGCAAGGCTTGCATGAAGCCGAGAGTACACGACTATAATTGCAGGGCGACCCATATCGGTTACCGTCAGCATAGGCGTAATTGGTGCGCGTATTGTCACTGGAGCGCACATTCCGCGCCCCACTCCCGGGCGACCCATATTATGCACGACGAAATAGTGTGCACAAAGAGGAGTGACCGAGACCCCCAGGAGGCGGGTGACCGCGTGGCGAAGCCGGTCGGACTAGGGGAGGAGTTCCGGGGTGGGTGAGTCATACTAGGCATTGCGAAATTATTGACTGCGAAAGGATCCGAACCCTGAACTATCCTACGATAACAGCCATCACTGCCACTTACCCATCTCCACCGCCTGGGAAACTTTCTCGGATCCCTTATGACGGGCCGCTCCCAGTCCGTTGCCTTCAAACTGCAGTTAATGGGGAATGATTGCACCAATTGCGCCTAACATGACGCGCAGTGGCACCAATTGCGCCTAACATGACGCCAGTGCACAATATGGGTCCACCTGCAATTATATTCCTCTGCCGAGAGTCACCTCCAAGAAGCTATCGGATTGGTTGTGCACTGGACCAATCAATGGGGTTTGAAGCTGAATTACGAAAAAACTAACGTAATTTCTCTAGGGAAATAGTGCACGAATTCTTCTCTCAATATCGAAAGTGTAGTCAATCGAGTTCTTCAAGCGAGGGATCTTGGTGTTAATATATCCACCTCGCTTAATTGGAAACCACACATTGAGACTACTATTTCTCGTGCCGAGCGTACCATGCTCAGTCTCATGCGCAACACCCACACAGAAGATGTCGTTATTTTGATTAGACTTTACAAAGCCTACGTTCTGCCCAGACTAGAGTACTGTACTCAAGTCTGGAACCCCTCGACCAAAAAGATGATTGAGAAAATTGAAAGTGTGCAAAAAACCTTCACACGGATGTTGTACTACCGGTGTTTTCCCGACGACAAATATCCCAAATCCTTACCTCCCTACACAATTAGGTTGCAAGAGCTAGGACTTAAAAGTCTGTTTTACCGAAGAGTAAGGGCTGATCTTATTTTCGCTTTCAAACCGCTGCGAGGTGAGTCATGTCTTGCACCTTCGACGTTTTGGAAATTTGTACCTTCCTCATTAAGGAGACCCTCCTTCAACATTCAACCACATCCCCCCTCATGTATCTACACTGTTGGACAACTCTTACTTTGTGAGAACGTCGAGATGGCTGAATAAGCTGCCCGTTGAGCTGTTCCAGATCAAGAAAACGACTGACTTCAAAACGGCTATTTCCAAACTGGACTTACTTACAATACTAGGATTAAGTGATTATTCGTAATGTTCCACAGTTTCTTCTTTCTAGGAATTTTGGACATTCTGCTGGAGATTTTTTTCGTTGTGTTCTCAATTTCTAGAATATCTACTCCTCTTCCCCATCTAAGCCTCTGTCAGGATCCCTTGGGTGGTTAACTGATGTCCCTCAAATTAGATCATTGTATTTTCTAGAATTCCACACTCTGCTAAAGTTCCTACACCTTCTGTATGCCTCCCCGGGACCAGTGCCTAGCGTACGTATTAGCTTAAAGAGGTGCCACCATACACCCGCGCTGGAATGACTTCGTCAGTTGCGCTGGGCACCCTGCTGTGGTATAGCGTACATGGAGTAGTGGCCGAGATTATTAAGCCTCACTAGCAGAGTATAACACTTTGAAAGTGTGTCTCGAATACGTGAACAAGTTAGCGATGGAAATGACTTCAACTTGAAACTTTAAATGAATTAGCGCAGTTAGGCGACATCAGTTACCTGGATCCTGATCAGTGATTGAGGAAGAGCATCAACAACACCACGTTTGCTAACACAGTGTACTAGTTTTATAGTCTTGCTTTTAATTTTTGTTTCTTTTTGTTTTTGTTTTACTTTTCTCTCTCACTTGTTCATTGCTCATCGTTCTTGATATGAAGGCGCACGTCAAGTGCACGATAAATAAAATAAAATAAAATAAATAAAATAAAATCTGAAGGAGATCCTTTGGCGTTGTCAAATGAACTGCATGTGAATTTCGAAAGAAAAACAAGCAAAAACAACCCCCATAGAAGACGAAACCGAACGCCTTCGTTCTGCCGAAATTCAAAACAGTGGGGAATGAAGCGCCCTCATCAGTTGACGATGACATCACTCCATGATGTGGTCGGTTCTTTTACCTTCGCTTTCCAATCCATTTTATCATATAGTTCCCACACGACCAATTAGTTATGACGATGGTAATCCTTAAGACCATTCACATTTTCTTATAACTACCACCGGTATATGTATGAGCAAGATGCGCTGCTGACACCCACACGGTCGAGTGATCGATCATGGCCCGGAACTAATCAGCCCTTCGAGGTCGGGTAATCAGTCTTGCGCGTGAAGTTAACAACGTTGACATGAGCGGGGCTCTTCTTTTAATATTCTTCGCTAGACTTGAAAGGCATTCACCACCCTTCTATGATTGTGAACGGGAGATGAATGCATGGCGCATCTCAATCAACGCCAGCCACTTTCGATCACCAGAAGATACATCGAGCAGCGATTTTTCAAAGTCATGAAAAAGATGGGCTTCGGGACGTCATCCCTTTCAGGGTAGCTGGTCACTCAAGTAGCAGTTGTGGGTGAGGGGGGTCCAGGAGGGGACCATAATGTCACCAACTTTATGAGCTGGTGCAGAAATTTTGTGTGGAATTTTTTGCAGCATATTTAAATTGTTTGTGTCAGAATTGTTTATTTGAATAGATGTGTCATGCTGAAGTTTGCCTCAAAACGACGGCTTACGTCAACCGCAAAGTTTCTGAAGAATTGGAGCCGGAGCACACAGACATTTGTCACCGGCACACCGAACTGCCAACAAACCCATGCTAAGCGAGTTTTATCACCGTTGACGGCGCTAGATTCATTTTTCGGTTACATTCTTATTGAAAACCGCTGCTGCAGAATAATCTCTTATCGTTTAGATTTGTTGGTCCGTTCACTTGTTTAATTCTGACAACAACAACACACAATTGTGTTTGCATGTGCATCACATCTTGCGATAGTCCCCGAGGAGAAGCAGAAGAATCTCGACGCGGTGTATACTCGTCGGAAATGAGCTACTTTTCCTTCGTCAATCGTACGTATTCGGAGCTCGACGCAACGTGGGAAGTGTTTAGAGCACTAATCATAATCGACGTCGTACTACACATAATATGGTGAGCATTTGTGAGTTACGTTTCTATTTCTTTACGCAAAAAGATAAACGTAGAGGTAAAGGGAAATGTAAAGGTGTGGTCAGTTCACTGAGGAGAAGCCGACGCATTCTCGTTCAATTCAAAATCGTAGAAGCGTGGTGAATGCGTACTTGGCCTATACCGGCCAATACAATGACTTTCGGGGCCCAAGCGATAAACCAGATCAGTATCTCTGCCTTCCCAGACAAGTCTGGTACCAATTTACCTCACGGAGGGATGGAACGCTTGAGTGGCCCGCGCGAGGATCGATCGGCCGTCCGAGTGTAAGCAGCGCCTCTTACCACTGCACCACGCGCGCACCAAATTTTACGGTAAGCCATCGATGTGATGTTCCTTCTAGGTCTCACAGCTGTTCGGCTACCCACGCACGGAAACTTTTCAATCTTTCACTACAAACATGGTTTACTTCGGACTTTCATAGATGGAATGCTATTGCGTGGGGCCATTCGAGTTATTTGTTGGTCCCTAAGAATCATTCATCTTGTAAGTGAACCGTGTGGTATGCTGCATCGAACCAGATCAGGCAACGTCATATCAACGATACCTTGAGGATGCAGACAGCCAAAGGTTGACGAATGAGGTCAGCTTTTAATGGATCGATTTTTAAATAAAGCGCTGGATTTTACCCGGCTTCTTTTTTAGCCAGACGCTGCAATGGAATGGAAACATCTGTATTTGGCGATAAACAACACCGTGTCTTGAACGTTTTTCTCGTTCTTTGTGATTATTGTTCTCATATACAGGTTTTGATGCATAAAAAACAGTAGGGGATCAAAGTACTGTTCCTTTGCTTTTTATGAGCCGATACTATTGCTGATGCAGCTACTAGATCCAAAAATATGGTCAAACAGTGTGAACCTACCCGCATACTCGAAAGCCCATCAGATCGGGTTTCTATGAAAAACAATGGATTGGAAAAATTTCCTCATGCTGCACCCTCAAACCAATACTTTTCTATTAAACGTTCGGACTACACAGAGGCTTTATAAGGAAAACTATTTTTCGACGAAATTCCGTCTACCGATGACTTTGGGGCGCTGATAACGAATTTAGTGTCCGTTTTCCAAATTGCAGCCGAAGACCACCCATTTCGGTGCCAGAGTGTCGGAACGATAAAACGGCGTCTTTCGGCACTTTTTCGCGCCGTTTTTCGAGGTCCACGACGCGCGGACTCCAAAGACGGTGCTTCAAGCAAATCGCTTGGGAACAAGATAAACAACTTTGGAGAGAAAGATATATGGAGAGATGTGCATGAAAAGATGGAGCTCGGGCTGCTGAGCTATGCTATGCTTCCTACGAATAAATCACTTTTCACGAGCTTGACAAAGCCGGCGGTTTCGACGCGAACAAGTGCCGCTTCCATCGCTTCATAATTGCGGCATATCCGGTAGTGCACTGTTATCAGGTCAAAATTGCAAATTTAGCTGAAACTGCACCTAGAGGGGTATTTGTTGAAATTTCGACCGAGGACAGCCCAAATCGTTCTGACCCCGTTGAATCAGTCAGCGACACGGGGGATCCTGAAAGCGGATGTCACTACGTGATCAGCGCCTTTAGAAAGAACCCAAGTAGGCGGAGTTTCAGTGGAAAACATTTTTGACCCAGAAATCTGTGGAGCCAGAATCTTCAACTAGTGCCCTGACTAGCTATTCTTAGTTCACTTTGTTCTATTGCTCCCTCACATGGTCAAATCTAAAAACTCCAGTTTGGCGCTCCACCTCACCATTGCGAGTTCCTTTTCTCACAAACAGAATTAACATTTTATTATTGCCATAGAAGGTAGATAATGGGCAGGTGTTGGAAGTTACGACACCGCGGGCCGAGACAGATTGAAATTTTCCGTTGACACTTCGCCTACGAAGGTAGTTCAGGACGTTGACCACGGATCCCAATTCTACTTTCAAAGGTCTTCGAAATTCTGACCGAAGAATACATGAACCCATACTCTTTTGTCGATTTAGGTAGTCTATCGCCACAACGTTGATAGCGGACGCTAAATTTTCAAGGAGTTTAAGAGAAAAAACTTCTGACTGGGATAGGATAAGTGAAGTTGGAGCTCCTAATAGCACCCTAATCCTAATCGCAATAATTGTTTAAAATTCTTAGTACAGTTTTGCGAAACGTGTTCTCAGAGACATGCACGAGCTTTCCATTAGGTGGTAATAAATTAACAATACCACATGTGAAGATTAGATAACAATAGGATTAGATAACAATAGGACGCGCATGGTACAGTGGTAAGGGGCGCTACTGACACCAGCATGCTCGCGTTATCACTCTGATTTCCACCCATCGAGGTCGGGTAAATTGTTACCACTGACTTACGTGGGACGCTACACAATGACTTATGCAGATGCCTCACAGAAAGTCCACGAGTAGGCCCATTACGAATCCACCACGCCTTTACGATTCTGAATGGAAGACAAATGCCAGGTGTATCCCCTGGAGGACTGATCAGCGCCGATCGCTTTACCTTTTAGTTTGCGCAGCCTAGGAGATGTGATCTCATCTATCTATTCTATGCCCGATTCCCCTTTTCCTCGTAGGTCAAAGAGTTCCCCTTTCCATTTCTCATTTGAAGAGATTAGGTCGATTCCCGATTCCCAATGTGCTGTTGTTCCACTCATTGGTTTTTCACGTAAGTCCATCTTTTAAAGCTTCCATGATTTCATTGACGAAAAAATTTAAAGAAACACTTAAAAATACAAGAGAATAAAAATACTTCGACTGCGGGATGTATTACAACAAGTAGAACATTCAAAAAGAGCAAATTTTGAGTAACATCAACATGGGCGATTATGTGATTAATATTTTGATACACGCTGATCTCGCTTTGATATGCTTGAGTAGCAGCAAAATAAAGGCTCTTCAAATTGGATGGTTCCAAAGTATATGGCTCATGGTAAGTGTGTGATTCCGAAGTAGGCATTCTTCTGTGGCATCCCGATCTGGAGAAAAGGCGAAAATTTTTCAAACGCTGCCCCAAAAAAGGAGAAATAGGGAACAAAAAGACAAGGAAAACATGCCTGCGACATTTCCCATTGATTCGAATCAAAATCCAGATATTCCACACATGAAAGATAACCATCTCGGTTGCTACCACCAAAAGCGAAAAGTGAACCTGAAAAGAAAACACATTTTAATAGAATCAAGAAATTCCTTTCAATTGAGCGCCGGAATGGTAACTGCAGAAAAATGCATGGTTCAGCTTCTAGATGGAGCTTCTCACCATCAACATTGACGACGCCAAGGCCTTCCCTAGGTAGAGACATCTCGGGAAGGAACGTCCAGCCATTGTCGGTTAACATCTAGGAGCAAAGATCTCAAATTAGGTTGAAAAGATATATGCTTGACTTTTGACCAATTTTTGTACACATTACAGTACAAGAAATAATCCACGATTCCGCGATATTTCACGGCAATAAGCAATGGTCACGAAACACTGGAACGCTTTAAAAAATGCTCTAGAAGGGGCCTGACTGCAATGTTTCCAGGGACTCCTTCGTTTTAAGCAGTAAAGCATGCTCATGAGGAATTTCGACATAACTTTAAAACTATCCAGAAATCTCCAAAGGCAAGCAGTCGAATTTTCCGATCAATAACTGAAAGCCAACAAAGTATTTGACCACGAGCTAATATGTGGTAAATGTAAAAAGATAAAGGTGTCGGCGTTGATCAGTCCTCTCTGCCACATTTGGATTCCCTTCAAATAATAGTGAACGTGTGTTTGGCCTCTACAATGACTTGCACCGGACATTCGCCATACCTTCCCAGACAAGTCTACTTCCAATTTACCCTACCCTGAAGGGATGGAAGGATTAGTTAGCCCGACCCAGGATCGACTGCTCGAATCGTCCGGGTGTACATGTGATAGTACTCTCAAAAAACGGGGATGCCGACCATATTGAGTCGAAAAATATTAGAATATGAGGAACAACCTCAGCGGATGGAAGATCCTTTCCATTATCATCGACACCGCCGACAACAACGATTTGATCGCGAAAAACCGCGGCGTCTGCTTGCCAGCGTTCCTTAGGCATCGGTTGAGCAGTCGTCCAGCGGCATGCTCGAGGATCGTACACTTCCACCTGAATGTCACTCTTTCCAGACCTCGTGAAAAGCTGGTAACAATTGAAAAGCACCGAATTGAGAAATTGGTTTTCATAACGGCCGCCTGCTGCGTAAAGGAGACCATTGACAGCTGCTAGTCCAAAATGCATGCGGCCATTCTTCATCTTTGGCAAAGATATCCACTTCCCTAAAGGAAATTACTACTCTGCGCAGACTTATTGATTAATAGAAATCCGTTTAGCACGAAAATTGTACCGTACCTTGTCTTGGATCCAGCATTTCAGCATCACCACTGATTAGGAACTTATTAAAGCCACCTACGGCGAATATTGTCCTATTTAGAGTTGCTACTCCTAGACCGTGACGACAGTACTGCATTTTCGGCCCAGCTCGCCACGAATTTCTAATGAAGATGAGAAATGTTACTTTTGAACGTGGAAGAATAAAAAAATGGAATATTTGGTTAGTTGATTCGTTTGTAAGTGCGTTGAGTTGACGGGTACACGGTGTTTGGATAAAGGAGCATTTGGATGGGCCACGCTATCTATTTCACTGGTAGAACATCGGGATCAAATAAATATGTGTATCAAGGCCTTTCAATCGAAAGGCGGTATCAGTTCTGTACCATGAACCCGAGGGTGTCCCTAGGATAAATCTAATTCACCCGCTCATTTATGCATCTGAGGGTGACTTGTGGTCCGTTTCGTAGCAGTATTCAGGTATGCTTCTGATATTCTTTTGCGCTCCCGGTTCCTATGGTCCTTAGATTAATCTGTTGTGTAACGTAATGGTTTCAAACGAATAGCTTGTCAAATGTAATTTCAATTTTCCAAACTTCGACGACGGCGACATTCCCGAAACGTAAGTCGAATGAGACTATCATGACAATATTGGTCGAGACTCAATAATAAACAATTCCAAGAGGTATCAATGCCGAAATTAATCGAAAATCGGGAGCGGAACAAACGAGCATACCTTTGCGAGTCGTAAATCTCTACAGATGGAAGAATACCGGAGGTGCCTCTTCCACCAACAGCGTAGATTGAATCCCGGACCGTTGCCATGCCGAAACCAGAACGAGCGTGCAGCAATGGTGCTGCTAGAATATAATAATTCAGGAAAGCCAGATAATAACTAACAACACTGCGTCCGCTACACCTCAACCGTTTCTTCACAAATGTTATTTTCTAGAATGATCACAAACACCCTAAGAAGAACAGTACCACATACCTGAAGTCCACTGCTGAGAATATGAGTCATAAATGTTCACATCGGCGAGAAATGAGCTTCTTTCAGGTTCTCCCCCAGCAACCATTATCATCTGAAAAGAAAGCGAACCCCATTAGGCTTTAGCCAGGTAAAACTGCAGTGATTTTGAATCAGAAAGTGGGGAATTCGCCAGAGACTGTGGCTTTGCTTTCCATTTACCTTAGAAGTTGGAGTATGGGGACGACGATACCAATTCTCAGGAACGCCTGAGGTCTTTTTTTCGCTCAACATATCGTGGAAAACGGTTCCAAGCATCACCATACACGCAGGAGATTCTCGTATCTGCCATAAATTATGAAAATGCAGTTGAAATGAAATCTTCACACTCGCAGAAGAGACACATACCATTGGTTCATTACAGACACGATTTAGAAGAAACTCGCGTGACATCAACGGCAGGCGAACTCCCGGGAGAATGCTAAATACAATGTGATTATTCCGATTAAAAAACAACGGAATAAATTGTTCTGAAAGAAAAACAATAATTGTTCAGAGAAAACCAAGCGAAGTGGACAAACATACTTCGGCAGCGACGGCTGTCTTGACAAATCGTGCTTAACCCAGTTGATTACAGCCTTGAATACTTCGTCCTCAGCATGAAATTATAAAAGTCTAGCACCGGAAATTACAAGATGGTAGGCTTTCAAGCTTCTCCCTTGACGAATGTGAAAACGAAGAAAGAAGAATTGAGACAGACTTGGGCATTGAACAGACACATCCTCGTACACAGTTCATTGCCGTAATTTTACCTCTTTTCTCGCTTTTTATTTCGTTTTATTACGATTCTAAACCTTGAGTAGTATACCTTCGGGTTAAGACGATCATCGGAAATGAAACCGAGGAAATTGGACTCATCCATCGACATCAGTTCTTCGCTTTTAACAAGTTCCCTGAAATCCCAGAGGGTTTCACTTGCTTCAATATAGGTTACGATCTATCAGGTAAAGAAAACCCAAGTTTAAAATTTGATAATCGGGGCGGGTTCGAAACCCTTCTCAGCGGCAATTTCTGATGAACCAATAATTAACGCAAATCTACTTCAACCATATATGGCAACAATCCTCAAGGGAGAACAGAGTAACAGGAGTGGGATATAACGATAATGTGTAATAGTTCTGCATCTGAAAGTGCTTAATAAGGAAACCCCACTTTATTGCCGAGTTTTTACAGGTTAATGCTAGTGTATAGTATAGTAGAAGTAGCAGTGTATAGTAGAAGTAGTAGTTGCAGTGATGGTGCAAGCATCACCGAGAAAATAGTTTCTAGGGCGTATTCAAACCAGAATCTCAAGAAATTTGCCGTGTTAACCACTACACCGATGGGCCACCGTCTCACCTTCCCAAATGGACAGGTCATCGGCGCTCCCTTAAAGTATTTCACGCCAATACTAGAACTGCCTTCACGTACAATTCGAAGTCCGGGTTATCGGCTCGGATCGTTACCACGAGTGATGGAAGCAAGAGTCTCTAGGCTTATGATGGTGTTAGATGACCGTGCCAACTGTAACAAAATTGTCGGTTCGACTCCCAACTGAGCCACAAATATTGCAATCATCCTCGTGCCATCACTAAAGTATAAAAAGAAACGAGCACGACGAACCCGAAATGCCTTCGTGCGAACAAGACGGCGGCATCATCCAGTTCAGTACAATTATGTGTTTTAGCGAAAGCAGCTGTTTCCATCCAATTCGATATGCTAAGGTTTCCCATGAGATACCTGCGAAGTTTGGATAGATAAATGATTTCAATAAAAAAAGGAAGGCCAAGTAAAATGCGAAACCCAGGAATAGGAGATTTAAAAAACATGTTTTTTCTGGACTATTTTTGTTAAACCTTACCTTGAACATTCGCTAAGAACCGAGTCGAGTTGTAGGACATTGGCAGCGCCAAACAGGGCCCGGACGTTCCTCTCATTGATATCTAGGAGTCCGGTGTATATGTAGTCCGCCAGCACCCTCAGAGTTTCATCATCGATGTCCTAAATTTTATCAATAAATATATGTGAATATGTGAAGGTTACTTATGAGAGTATTGCTATATGTTGAATATGTGAAGGTTACTTATGAGAGTATTGCTTAGACCCTCGTCGTTTCCAAGAACATTTAACTTGTAGAAAACAAAAACAATGATAAAATGATTCTCACGTCCACAAGTATACGGATCTTGTTGGTTGTTGTTTGTTTCGTATAACTGCCACTTGAAAGCCTCTTTCTGCAATCAGTCACAAAACTGAGCGTACCAGTAACAACAAAACACATGATGAGAACTAGGGTATAACACCAGCTAACACCATCTAACCTCAAAGCACGGAATGAGCCGATGAAGATGTTGTTATCATCTATACGCTGATGATCAACAAAGAGATAACGTGGCTGTATAAAAAGGCTTGCTGAAGCAGTTAGGTTCATTCAAGCAGTCGGCCATCCAGCCAGCCAGTCAGCCAGCCGTCAGCTGGACAGTCAACCAGTCAGCCAGCCGCACAGCCAGCCAGTCAGCCAGTCAACCAGCCAGACAGTCAGCCAGCTAGA
The DNA here is from genome assembly GCA_030553155.1 of Nippostrongylus brasiliensis. Taxonomy (NCBI): domain Eukaryota; kingdom Metazoa; phylum Nematoda; class Chromadorea; order Rhabditida; family Heligmosomidae; genus Nippostrongylus; species Nippostrongylus brasiliensis. The sequence goes on from CP130733.1 coordinate 7,660,202, forward strand.
CAGTCAGCCAGTCAGTCAGCCAGTCTGTCAGCCAGTCAGTCTGACAGTTTCCGTTTGTAACACTGTCGTGTTTCTGTTGAAGCTGACATAAAAGATTGTGTTGCTCTTTTGCGTACTTCGTGTAAATAGAGAGTTTAGCCGAGACAAAATCTATAGCGTCAGCACTTGGGGGCCAAGCCGACTCTCTAATACACGAACAAGCAAAGTGGTGAAACCAGTGGTTTTCCCCGAAGAGCAAAAGTTTGGGTGACGCGAACGGCTCCCCAAACAAAAAGTGTGGTCAGTTGAGTGACGCCGCACGACTCCTCAACAACGATTGATTGACCCATTACTGTGTAAAAAAAATTATCACATCACAGATCTCGAGGCATTAGCTTTGGTGTTTGCGATCAACAAATTCCACTTTTTTGTATATGGGTTTAAAACCATAGTACGTACAGATCACAAAGCGCTGGTTAGCCTGTTTAAACAAACGAACGTGTCCGCACGAATACCAAGATGGGCTTTACAACTGCAGCAGTACGATCTAGAAATCCAATACGTGACAGGAAAGGCCAACGCAGTGGCCGACGCACTGTCGCGCGGCGCAGTGGACCGCGAATCAGTCGCCACCACGTCGAGACAGGAGAATGAAATGGTGGTATGTAGAACTAGTATTGAAAACCCGAAATGGATTGAGGAATTACGTGACGACCCAGACTTTGGTAAAGTGATACAAGCTCTGGAAAAAGGGGAAGCGAGAATCGCGATAAAGTTACCTCGCAGTAAAGAGACATACTTTGCAGAAGATTTTCTTATAGAAGACGGTTTTTTGTTGTTAGTAAGAGAAGGTAGCGTAGTAAAAGTTGCTCCAGCGTCACAGAGAGAAAAACTTTTTAACGAAGCGCACGCAAGCTCGCTGGTAGGACACTTTAACGCCCGTAAAGTATGTAGGCATCTTTGTAGAGAAGTTTTCTGGGATGGTATGCTCACGGACATAACCAAGTGGAGTAGAAAGTGCCAAAGATGTTTCGTCACGAACCCACACGAAAAGAATGTGCCGCCGCTGAAGCCTATTACAGCTTCAGCCCCATACGAATTTGTGGGTATAGACATCGTAGACTACGGGTTATCTGAATCAGGAAATAAGTATGCCCTCATTGTGGTGGACCATTTCACAAAGTTTGCTGGTGCTTATCCCATGGCGAACAAAAAGGCGAATACGGTCGCAAAGGTATTATTCGAACAATGGATCTGCGGTGGTTGCAGATGGTCAAAAATAATCCACTCAGATCAAGGGCCTGAGCTTGTGAACGCTAAGCGAGGTATGTGAGATTGTAGGAATCAAGCAAACCACCACAAAGGGATATAACCCTAGGGAAAACGGGGTGACTGAAAGAGTGATCGAGACATTGGCAAGAATAATTAAAAAGAAAACGGTAGTCCCCGCCCAATGGGATACGCTGATCCCCATGGCTATTTTCGCTTACACTTCGACCACACACGAGGCAACGGGAGTCTCCGTTTTTCTTACTACATGCTTTCGATCCCTATACACCCACAAATGAAATCCCAGCGGAATATTTAAATCTCAATTATATTGACTATGAAGACTATAAAATCGAACTCTTGAATGCAATCCAACTCTCACACGAAAGTGCTAGAGAACTAAATGAGGAATATAAGAACAAAATGAAGAAGAGGTATGACGAGACGAAGGCGTCAGCGACGGGAAATTTCCCTCGGGTAGGAGATAGAGTATACATGAAGTTACCGAGAGAAGGCGGGAGCAAGGAACCCAAAATTTTGTTGTGATTGGGACGGACCCTATAGAGTCATAGACGTAAGTGACAATTCTGCACTAATTACGAATCTGAACAGCAAGAACCTCTCCGAGTTCAATTTGACATGCTTATAAAAGTTCCACCAGAAATTGATGAGAAACCGTTGATAAACAAAACAAGGCGAGGTAGAAAGTTGCATACTGTGTCGCCGAAGTGTGCAGCCATTAAAAATGTATTTTGCAGATCCACGGTTGGAGAAAACCACGACAATATTGCGCTGCGTCCGTTCTTTATTTGTCCAAAGACGCGTACCGAGCCAGGAATACCGAACGAAGAGTTCAACTGTACACTGGGTGATCAGAAATTTGGTTCTGTAGTCCCGATAACGGACCCTGTCGTGGCCTCTTTACCTTACCCTCATATCCTATCGCTGGCAAGATTGTTATCCATTTGTGAAAATGAGCCGAACATTGAAAAGAGGCGATACCTCATGCAGAAAGAGTCGCATTGGTTTGTCACCACCGCCGGCATGGAACAAGCATATACGTTCTTCAAGGATCATTGCGAACATGTAAAAAGGGCGATACTTGCCCATGACGGCAGCAACATCACCGTTACTCATAATGGTGGACTGGATATGGACGCCAATCAATTAAGCGATTTAGCAAACGCCGGGATTCGATTCGCACGAGAGCACTCGTGGAATGAGCTGCGCGGCAAAAGCACGAACGCTCCGGTCCTAGTGGTAATGCCGGCAGGCTTTCGTAATTACGTATCGTGATTCCGCAGGAGGATGTAGAAGTTCTTCTATACGATAAGCTGTATGATGTATATTCGGATTTGAGAGCTAGAGACGAACTACGATGTTGCATTTTCATTTCCCCAACTACGGAGCTACCGCTCGATCCGGAGGATTGGATGAGCTTGGCAAGCAGATTATCGTATTTCGTTAGAAAAGGCACGAAATTAATTCTTCTCAGTGGACCACGAGGGGACCGCGCCTGGGAGGTAAACAGGCAGAAAACAATTGACGCGGGAACAGTCATTAAGGAGGCTTGTTCCGCGATGAAATCGAATGTAACGATAATGATGAGCACCGTGCCACAGACGACAGAACCTTTTGCTTCGATGGGAGACCACGTCAGGCCTCAGTTTTCCAGGTCATACCCACTCACAGCGTCGAAGCCCTTCTTGGACAAAGTCAACGAGGCGTGCAGACCACATATAGGGCAGTCGCTGTGGACAGTGCGAGACAATCCATGTGGTCGTAACGCGATATACAAGCAAAAGCGTTTCGGACGGACCTTCCACTCAAGCGCACACGAACGTCATAGCTCAGTACCAGTGCGCGTTGCGCCGATGAAGAAGTACCAGCCGAAACATCAGGGTCACCATCGCCCACCGAGAGATGGAAGGTGGCGACGCCACCAAGGCAAGAGCCATAAGAACCCGACCCCACATAGTGAGGGTAGAAGAGGAATGTAGAGAAAAGCATGATGCAGTTCATCGGTCGATGAAAAGTTTAGGCCGTTAAAAAAAAGAGAGAAAGAGAAACATCGAAGAAAACCGATGAGCGGCATCGTGCAACGGTAGTTTTGTGTTGTTAACTTGTTTGTTGTGCTAATTTTTTTTGTTAGTATTCTCTAAGTTTTTTCTTTTTGTTCTAGGTTTCGACTGTCGAGGACGTCAGTACCGAGAGGGGGGGAGTGTAACACCAGTAACACCATCTAACCTCAAAGCACGGAATGAGCCGATGAAGATGTTGTTATCATCTATACGCTGATGATCAACAAAGAGATAACGTGGAAAGCTGTATAAAAAGGCATGCTGAAGCAGTTAGGTTCATTCAAGCAGTCGGCCATCCAGCCAGCCAGTCAGCCAGCCGTCAGCCGGACAGCCAACCAGTCAGCCAGCCGAACAGCCAGCCAGTCAGTCAGTCAGCCAGTCAGTCAGCCAGTCAGTCTGACAGTTTCCGTTTGTAACACTGTCGTGTTTCTGTTGAAGCTGACATAAAAGATTGTGTTGCTCTTTTGCGTAGTTCGTGTAAATAGAGAGTTTAGCCGAGACAAAATCTATAATGTCAGCAAGCAATGATAAAATGATTCTCACGTCCACAAGTATATGGATCTCGTTGGTTGTTGTTTGTTTCGTATAACTGCCACTTGAAAGCCTCTTTCTGCAATCAGTCACAAAACTGAGCGTACCAGTAACAACAAAACATATGATGAGAACTAGGGACTGTGTTTCTTTAGTCACCCGAACTTCTAGCTATCAGCCTCAAACAAGAACACGAAATATTTAAAAAGACACCACGAATTCCACAATTGTTAATGTTTTCGTAGGTAAACATCGACAGAACATTACAAAATAATTTTCAATCTTACTACCATTCCGCCTCAGACGTGAGCGATTTTGAGTTATTCTTGATTCTTGGCTAAATTCTGATGTATCAAGTTTTCAGAAACTTGTACGGATTTTCGCACTCGATGTCAATAAATCAATAATAGTAAATTTGGAGACGAAAACACCGAGTTATTCTGCACCTGCCCGAGAAAGTGTCGGAATAGACCAAATACGCTATCACATTGCCTGTTAGGTTGATTGAAGGGCGAGTGCATGGCGAGTCGTAAGTGTCCTGATCAACACCATCCACTTTACCTTGTTGGGCTGCGACTTCGAGATCTTTCTACGTTTTGTCTTTCATATTTTGAACTTTGATACTGCGTGGTGCAGAAACATAAAATGAAAGGATAAACAGTACGTGCTTGGAAACATGCTCTCTAGAAATTCCTTCGTAATATTTCTGCCCTTACTGAGAACTTTTTTAAAAGTCAACTTGACACCTGCTAAAACTTCCAACTCCAGCAACCGGCTCTGGCTCAGCAAACTAATTCTCGCTGAAATATCGAATATTGGGGTGATTTGGAGCGCTAATCACTCCGAATTTCTGCCGAGGAACACCCATATTTTGGGTGGTCAGATCAAAATTTCAGGTTTGGCTCAAACCTTCCTACGATCATGATCAAACCTTTCTACGATCAACCATACGATCATGATTTTGGCTTTTCGAATTTCGCCCCTTGTTCATTACGGATACATTTATGTGAGTAGCGGTGGCGTGGGGGTGCGTCAGGGTGGAATTGCGGAGGAGTGCCTACCTCAATCTACCAAAATTGTTCGAAAATTGAGAAAAGTCATCAGCGTTTGTAGTCAGCATTCCGAAAAACCTACCTAGACAAAATTGTAGCCAAGTCGGGGATCGGCCGAAACTCGGGAAACGGACATCAGATTTGGGATCAGGGCCCCAAATAACACCCATAGACGAAGTGTCGAAGAAATTTTTTAACCTAAGAGCAGTCCGTGGAATTGAAACATTCAACAAGTGCCACCAATTTATATCATGAAACTTGGAAATCGGTAGTCAGTTACCTGAAGTACGGAGACGCAGCCGCCAGAACAAATTTATGAGCTCGGATGGAGGTTGATGGGGTTGGCTCGGACTCGGCCTTCGAGCTACTGTCGGCTTCTAAGATTACATCACAAAATGTGCCAAATCTAAAACATAGAGGAGGTAAATTGTCCAAGCAGTCCACTAGAAACACTATAAAACATTACTCACTCTCTTAAACTCGCTACTTTGGAAAGAATCTCAGCGGGCAACTTCTCGTTGACGAATTCAGAAGGCATTCTATGATGCAGCGAAGGTACGGAGAGTGACGGATCCTAGTAGATTTCCATGTCTGTTTGTTTAGAAGAACAAAGAGGAGATGATCGAAAAGAAGTGCAGATCGCGGATATTCGCGAACTACAGCTGAAGGATATAAGCGGAGGAGAAGCGAGAAAAAAGACCCTTTCATCAAAAAAGAAAACCACCTCTCGTGAAGAATATCAGACAATTCAGATGGACAGTAGGCTGTCAATTGATGGTAACGTTGAAGTGGAGAGGTCGACCATTGGATGATAAAACGGCACTTACACTCGTCTTGACTCGCGGCGAACTGTGAGCAAGTGCAACATGGCTACGCTCACATTCGATCGACGATTGGTGATTCACAATAGGGAAGAAGGGAGTAGGAATGACATGGATCGTCGACATTTCAGCCCGCTGTTCAGCTTGGAAGCTTCGGTTCGGGACCAATGTTCACATTAAGCAATTAGTGAGCAACATTTTGAGGGAATTAATGAGTTTTATGTTTGCGCCCCCGCTTGTCAGCTCGGACTTCACGAGGGTATTATGCGAGACTTTGCCAAGGTGATTTCGCACCACAGAAGTTGAAGAAGCTCGGCCAGCGAAAGAGCCAGGGACCGCAGCTTGTTGTGGAAGTCCTCAATCGTGTTGGTGTTCCTTGCACCGAAGTTCCCGCGGCAGCACTTATGGCAACCTAAAGAATATTGTAACCGCTACATTCGTCTTGAATGCTTTACGCAGCTGATGGTGATCCCTGTTCTGAGAGAGCTTCAAACGAAGGTGCATAAACGGAGGACGGCTGAGCGTTAAGAGGTGCGAGAGATTGTGGCCAAACACACGCTCGCCACATGAAAACCGCTCGCGGGGTCGAGATCTCATTTAGTCGGTTGAGTGGTGGTGTCAGAGTAGCAATCTGGGATAAAAATACACCAGGAAGGTAAAGAGCACGGATATCATAGCATAGTTTTCTCGTCGGCTGGCCGGCCCGGCTGACACCATTAATCACGGAACGGGCTATGTCCGCTGGAACTAAAAGTCGGGGCGCGTTCTTTCTCTCGTCTCCGTTGGAATAAATCGAGAGGTTGAATGATGTTATGACGCTCTCCTGGTTCGATATTTTCTCCGACGATAAATTCGTTGAGCGAAGTAAGTAAATGCTGGCTCTGGTGTTCGGAGGAAGACGGATTCCGAGATGAAGTTTGAAATTGTACACGTTTTCTACGTGATCCTCTTTAATAGAAATAAAAAGAAAGTCTGGGTTAAAAGAGAACTGGAAAACTGAAAAGCTGATAGGGAGCCATTGTTTTTTTTTCAGATGAACCACATATGAATTTTGGAAAAAAGGAGCAGAAAGAACCCCATAGAAGTGCAAACCGACAGCCTCCGTTCTGCCGGCATTGAAAACAGTTAGCGGAAAATCAGTCGTTTATGTTATCATTCCATATTGCGGTAGGTAGTTGTATCACCGGATTGTTCACACATGAGCAAATAGTTATGACGATGGTAATCATTCGGACCTTTCATATTTTCTTACCAGCCGTTCATCGGCTAACCTGCCGCCAAACGTCCGTTCGCCAGTTTTGCCAAGTAAATAAGTAAATAAATAAATAAATACGTAAATCATAAATCAGACGCTACAGTGGAATGGAAACATGTGTATATCAACAACACCGTGTCTGGAATGCTTTTATCGTTCTTTGTGATTATTGTTCTCATATAATGGTTCTGATGCGTAGAGAACGGTAAGGAATCGAAATGCAGGGTGTCCAAAAAAATGTATCCACTGATTGAAATGCCATAACTTCGCCGAAAGTGAACCAATCGAAACGAGTCATAGCTTGGATAAAATCTAAGAAAAAAGAAAATTCATGGTATGTTCTTGATGAGGATTGCGCCATGCAATCGACCGAGGCCTTGGATTTTTGAACCTGGTTGATAGTGCATGGGTTATATGCTTGCTCTATTTTGGTTAAAACAGCTGATATTGCTGCTATGAGTTACTTCTGAGGTAGTTAACATATCGACTCGCTGCAGCTTTTGGCTAAGCACGGAACACATCAATATCGATCAATAACTGTAACCACTGTTTGAGAAGCTAGAACTCCTCCAACAGTGATGCAATGATAAGAAAAGAAATTAGTGGAATGTAAAATGTGCGAACCATAAAGATTGCGCCATGCACCTGTAAGAATCATTGGTTTCTAGACCTAATTAAAAGTTTACGGATAACATGCTCATTCTACTTTGGTCCCCATCAAGTGATATCGCTGATACGCGTTTCTCTTGATGCAGTAAACATAAAACCATGAAAACATAACAAGTTCAACATGTACTTTGAAACGCACTTGCACAATACTGCTTACTCTGTTCAAAAACCCAGGACTTTTGTAATGAGTATGTAATAGCGCGTACGTGGCGTAAAGTGCATGTTAAACTTGTTATGTTTTGATGTTTCTATGTTTACTGCATCAAGAGAAACGCGTATCGGCGATACTACCTATTGGCAGCCAAAGTGGAACAAGCATTTAATCCGTGAACTTTCAATTAGGTCTAGAATTTGACGATTCGGACAGGTGCATGGCGCAATCTTCATGGTTCATACATTTTACATTCCTCTTAATTTTTTTCTTATGATTGCATCACTGTTGGAGGAGTTTTAGCTTCTCAAACAGTGGTTACAGTTATTGATCGATATTGATGTGTTCCGTGCTTAACCAAAAGCTGCAGCAAGTCGATATGTTAACTACCTCAGAAGTAACTCATAGCAGCAATATCAGCTGTTTTAACCAAAGTAGAGCAAGCATATAACTTATGAATCAATCAGGTCCAAAATCCGAGGCCTCAGTCGAGTACATGGCGCAATCCTCCTCAAACACACAGGAGAAAATTTCGCCGAAGTTATGGCATTTCAAACAGTGGTTATATTTTTTGGGACACCCTGTATTGTTCATCTGCGTTTTATAAGCCAATACTGTTGCTACTGTAGTTACTAGATACACCAAAATGGTCAACCAGTGTGAAAGTAGCCGCGTACGTAAAGTACCCGAAATTTTCTCAAGCTACACCCTCAAACCAATATTTTTCTATGGCATTAGTTAAACGTTCCGACTGCGCAGATCTGGCTTGATCAGAAAAATTATTTCTCGATGAAATTTCGCCTACCGATGATGTTGGTGCGCTGATTACGACTCTAATGTTCGTTTTCCAGTTTACGGCCGAGTACGTCGGGACGATGAAACGGCGCTTTTCGGCGCGTCGTGGACCCCGAGAAAACGCACCGAGCGTGTTTTCTCGGGGTCCACGACGCGCGGTCTCCAAAAGTGGTGCTTCGTTTAGAAACAAGATCAATCTGGGGAAAAGATATATGGAGAGATGTATATGAAAAGATAGAGCTCGGGCCGCTGAACTCAAATATGGACTTATCCTTGTGAATAAATCGCCTTTAAAGTGCTTAACAAAACGGCGGTTTCGACGCGAAAAAGTGCCGCTTCCATCGCTTTATCATTGTGGCATATCGAGTACAAACTCCCCCTAGATGGATATTTTGCGTCACTGTACTGATTTTCGTTTTGCGAATTTCGGCCGAGAACCACCTGTATCGTTCTGACTCTGCCGAATTAGACAACGATAGTGGTCTTGAAAACGGATGTCGGGGATGTCAGTGCGTGATCAGTGTCTTTTAGAAAGAACCCAGGGCGCGAAGTTTCAGCGAAAAACGTTTTAGACCTAGGTAAAATTTGTGGAGTCAGAATCTTCAACCAAATCGTTCTGACTCCGCCGCATTAGTCAACGATACGGGTGGTCCTGAAAACGGATGACAGCGCCTTCGAGAAAGAGCCCAAGTAGGCGAAGTTCCAGCGAAAAACATTTTTGATCTAGGTAAAAACCTGTGGAGTCAGAACATTATGCAGCAGCCGTTGGAAACGACCCATTACGAATCCACAATGCCACCACGGTTCTGAATGGAAGACGAATACGTTGCGCATCCTCTGGAGGACTGATCAGCCCCGATCGCATTACCAGTCACTTTGCGCAACCCATGCAGATGATTCCACTTTTCTTGTGGGCCAAAAACTTACCATTCCCTTTTCTCATTTCAAGAGATTACGTCAAACTCGTAGTATCCAAAACCGCAGGTAAACACATCATGCAGTTCTTCGGAATGTACAGTAGCGGCCAAAAATCTATTAACACTCGGTCGCGCAGAAATTTCCAACCTTCTTTGACCGGCAGCCAACGAAACAGTTCGAAACTTTCGAGGAAGCTGTGCACAGTTTCTGATAGAGCAAATCTTCCTCTTTCAAACGGTATACAAGAAATTTCTAGATGTGCTGATTCTGGAGAAATATGAGAGGTTTTTTGAGACATACATTTTTCTCCACTCAAAAATTCACTTTGGTGACGTGTACTTTTTCCGTAAGCAGCTGTTCGAAAAAACTAAACAATTTTTTTGATAGTGCAAACAATTCTCTTTCGAATGGTATATATTGTTTTCCACTCTTCTTCACAAATCCAGAGTTACAGTCTTTTAGTGAACTATTCGGCATTTCGACAATTTTGCGTTGAGCGAGCTAGATAATATAACCAATGTGTTTCCCATGCCTTATTGCCTTTAAGCAATAACTTTCGGCAAAATACATCGTAAGCGCAAGATGACAGGAATTTTCGAACAAATTTCCAGCAAGCAGTGTGGTGCCAAATTATGGGCCTGCCCGAAATTTCCCTGATGGCTCACCAAGAGCGCGCTTTCGAAGACAGGAAATACAACCATCGTATTCGACATAATTTGCCACCATCATGGAAAAAATTTGAACAAGATATCTCGTCTCGCCGCAAGCCATGAATTTTTTTAAAATTTCAACTAGTGGAGTATTGCAAGACTAAAAGTCCGCTCAAAATTCAGTTGATAGTACACCAACAGCGCGATCTCGAGGGTGGGTAAGAATACCATAGCATTCTACGTGTCAGATTACCTTCACGAAAATTTTTTGAGCAGAATACCTTGTTAGCGCAGAACGCCATGAATTTTCAAAAAAGAAACAGCAAGTGGCGAGGATGATAGCTTATGATAGCTTCTGCGAATCGCGGTCTATCAAACAGGAAACTTGTTAATCATTTTCTGTTTTGCACATCACTTGCGTGCGAACATCTTCTATAATACAACTATTAAATACACTACTGTTGAATTACCGATAGCATTTATCTTAAGCACTGTCAATCAGGTGTAAAAATTGGTCTGTTGTAGAGGTGCATGGCGCAATCCACACCAATAACATGACACAGGGTCTGCTTCTCATGTGCTTTCGTATGGCTTATAACCTATCTTCGGATCTTCACTATCAGTAAACTTAGACAGACAGACAACTTTCTGAGGCACCCTGTAGTGTTGCATTTCTTCGTGAGTTTTCACTTTGAAATTGTCTGTGATTCCGGATTTGTAGACAAAAATTGAAAACAATTTACACCGTTTGAAAGAGAATTGTTTGCACTATCAAAAAGTCTGTTTAGTGTTTTCGAATAGCTGTTTGCGGAAAAAGTACACGTCACCAAAGTGAATTTTCGAGTGAAGGAAGATGTATGTCTAAAAAACCTCTCATATTTCTCCAGATCCAGCACATCTAGAAATTTCTTGTACACCATTTGAAAGAGGAAGATTTGCTCTATCAAACTGTGCACAGCTTCCTCGAAAGTTTCGAACTGTTTCGTTGGCTGCCGGTCAAAGAAGGGTGGAAATTTCTGCGCGACCGAGTGTTAATAGATTTTTGGCCGCTACTGTATTTGCAAAATGTCAGATACGGGAATCCTCCCAATCGATTCCCATTTTATTGACGAGTAAAAATAGTTCGACTGAGGGATGTATTATAACAATTAGAATATGCAAAAAGAGGAAATTTTGAGTAATATCAACATGGGCGAATATGTGATTAACATTTTGATACATGCTGTCCTCGCCTTGATATGCTTGAGTAGCAGCAAAATGAAGGCTCTTCGAACTGGATGGTTCCAAGGTATAGGGCTCATGGTAAGAGTGTAATTCCGAAGTAGGCATTCTTCTGTGGCATACGGACCTAAGAGAAAGAAGAAAATTTTACATACGCAGGCTCAATAAGAAGAAAAAGAGAACAAAAAGACAAGGAAAACATACCCGCGACATTTCCCACCGACTCGAATTAAAGTCCAGATATTCTATACATGAGAGAAATTTTCCACCGTCGTAACCACCAAAAGAGAAAAGCGAACCTAAAAAGGAGACATATTTTAACAAAATCGAAGACTGACTTCAAGCGGCGTCGCAATGGTAACTGCAGAAAAATGCATGTTTCAGCTTCCAGATGGACTTACCATCAACATTGACGACGCCATGGCCTTCCTTAGGTAGCGACATCTCAGGAAAGCACTTCCAGCCATTGTCAGTTAACATCTAGGAGCAAAGATCGCAAATTTGGTTGAACAGATATAAGTGAGACTTTTGACCCTCTTTCGTACAGAATACAGTACAAATAAAATCAGTTCTACTCCACGATATTTTGACCCAAACCAATGGGCATGAAACATTGAAATGCTCTCGAAAATATTCTGAAAGGGGCCTGACTGTAATGTTTCAAGGGATTCCTTCGTATATTGGCCACGTTTCAAGTAGTAACGCATGCCCACTAGGAATTTTACATAACTTTCGGACTATACAGAACTCTCCAAATCCAGGCAAACGTATTCTGCAATTAATAACACAAAGCCAACAAGGTAGTTAATCGCGTGCTAATATGTGGTAAAGGCAAAAAGGTAAAGGTGTCGGCGTTGACCAGTTCCCTTAGAACCCACTGACACATTTGGGTTCCCTTCAAATTCTTTCAAATAAATAGATAAATAAACAGATAAATAACTAGAAGTGAACGCGTATTTGGCTTACAAAGTGACTTGCACCGGACAGCCGCTATACCACATCAGTGTATTTACCTTCCCAGCCAAGTCTGCTACCAATTCACCCGACCCTGAAGGGATGGAATGGTTGGTTAGCCCAGGCCGGGATGAATCGCTCGATCGTCCGGGTGTATATGTGATAGTATTCTCAAAAATGGGGCTGCTGACCATATGGAGTCAAAAATTTTTTGAATATGAGCAATAACCTCAGCGGATGAAATAACCATCCCATTCTCATCGGAGCCGCCGACAACAACGATTTGATCGCGAAATACCGTGACACTTGCATGATAGCGTTTCTTGAGCATCGGTTGAGCAGTCGTCCAGCGGCCTGCTCGAGGATCGTATACCTCCACCTGAAAGTCACACTTTCCAGACTTCGTGAAACGCTAACAATTGAAAACTACCGAATCGAGAATTCCGCGACCAGAATCGCCGCCCGCTGCGTAAAGGAGACCATTGGCAGCTGCTAGTCCAAACTGAAATCGCTCATTCGTCATCGACGGCAAAGATATCCACTTCCCTAAAAGAAATTACTACTCTGCGCAGAATTATTGGCCAAAAGAAATCCGTAGGACACGGAATTTGTACCGTACTTTGTCTTGGATCCAGCATCTCAGTTTCACAACTAATTTGGCAGCCATCTTCGCCACCTACAGCGAATATTGTCCCATTGAGAGCTGTTACTCCTAGACAAAAACGACGACGCTGCATTTCCGGTCCAGGTCGCCACCAATTTCTAATGAACATGAGGAATGTTACTTTTGAACGCGGAAGAACAATAGAAACTGAATATTTGATTAGATATTTCGATTATAAGTGCGTTGAGTGAACGGGTATATGGTGAATGGGTAAAAGAGCATTTGGATAGCCTCAGGAGGACCTATCCAGATCACTGGGAGAGCATCGGCACAAAGGCCTTTACATCGGAAGGAGGTATCAGTTCTGTCCCATGAACCACAAGAGTTCCTTGGATAAAGTTACCCTAAAGTCGGTCAGATAAGTCCGCCTTGCGCGCGCGTCAACGCGACGTATCGATCAATGGCACTCTATAGATATGCTCTACCCTTCTTGATGAGTGTCCTCTTTCTCAGGACTTAATCTGTTTCACGATTTTTTTTGTATTTTTTGCCACACTGAATTACTAAATAACTGTTTCCAAAGCGACGCGCTCGCTTTCTGGACGGCAGCAGATTTCCCTTTTCTCTCCTCCATCTTCGAATCACTCTTCCTCGAAACCTCGAACTAAAGAACTGCAGCAGTTCCATGCTCCTCGCTGAATTTTACCGCATCAAGTTTGAGGGCAGCTTTGCATGATTTTCTTCTGGCCACTGGAACCATCAATTCACAATGAAGTCTTCACAATGAATCCCTAAACAGCAGAGGTTGGCAGGTCTAGCTGTTAAATCCGTACCTGAATGCCCTTTCATATTGAGGGAAACAATAACAAGGAGTTATTAAATACCTGATCAATTGCCTTTCAAGGTTAATTGTCCATTATTTGGTTGTTTAAATCGTGCTCAAGTTCGCAGGTGTACCGACGACCCACCGCAGTGCGCACCCTTGCGGCGCGCGGAGGGCGGACTTATCCGACCGGCTTTAGGGTACTTCACAAGCTCATTTATGCATCTGACGGTGATTTGTGGTCTGTTTCTGCAGTAATATGCGGTACTGTGCTTCTAGTATTTTTTGCGCTTCCCATTCTTATGGTCCTCTTGTAGAAGGGAATGGATTCAAGCGAATAGTTTGTCAAACTTCAATCTTCCAAACTTTGAAGACGCCAACATTCCCATATCGTGAGCTGAATGAAAAAAATCGGGCACAGAAGAAACGATCAATAAGGATACCTTTCCAAGTCGTAAATCTCTACAGATCGAAGATAAACATGTTTGCTACCTCCACCAACAGCATAGAATGAATCACGAACCGCTGCGATGCCGAAACCAGCTCGAGACTCTAGCATTGGTGCTGCTAAAATATGACAATTCAGGAAATCAATCGTTTCCCCATAAACGCTATTTTCTATAGTGATAATAAACACCCTACGAAGAACAGTACCACCTACCTGAAATCCACTGCGGAGAATATGGGTCATAAATGTTCA
>CP130733.1:7675174-7694367 GCA_030553155.1 Nippostrongylus brasiliensis
CTACCGTACGGTAGTAAGACCGGTTGCTCTGTATGGAGCTGAGTGCTGGCCTGCCACGAAAGAAGTTGAGCGTCGCCTTAGCGTCATGGAGATAAAAATGTTGAGATGGATGGCTGGCGTTACACGGCTAGACCATATAACGAAGCTGACATAAGGGAGCGATTTGGAGTGGTCCCAATCGCTGAAAAGCTTCGTGAAACCCGTTTGAGATGGTACGGGCACGTGCTTCGGGCAAGCGATGACACCGTGTGTAAGATAGGACTTGCTCTCGACGTACCAGGAACAAGACCTAGGGGACGTCCGAAGCAGCGCTGGCTGGATACGATACATGCCGATCTAAAGTCAGTGGGAGTTCATCCAGACCAGGCGTATGATAGATCTCTATGGCCTCAGAAAATTGGTAGAGCGGACCCTGCTTTGAAGCGGGAAAGAAGCTAAAGACGAAGAAAAAGAAGAATGTCACTGATTCTCGTCGTTCTTCGCCACCCGTGAACATTGCTGTTGCTGTTCTGAACAAGTTTCGCACCACAGCTCGCTTTACCGCAACGGGATGAGCTGATTTAGCGTTGATCAGGATATTTTTGGAGCTTCGTTTTCGATACCACCTAAGCTGACCATGCCATCGGATACTTTCACTTGCGTATTGAGAAACGGAGCCAACCGTTCAATGGCGTTTCTCGGGTAAGCTTGATGTGCTGCGATTGCTGGTTAAGAATTCGGAAGCATTCATCCATCTCCGACTGCGTTGACGTTGTTATGAAACAGTCGTCGATGTATCTACAGTACATCAGGGGCAGGCGAGCTAGCACTGGTTCTTCTATTCTACTCATAAAGCATATTGCGAGTACAGGTGCAGGTCATTGACCCATTGCCAGACCCCTTAGTTGAGAATAATACGAGCCCGACCATTTGAAGATGTTGCAATTCAGGCATTCTTTGACTAGAGCCATTACTGAGTTCCTCTCGAGTCCAGATGTTGATGTTATCATTGTACCTATCAAGCATTTCGGACAATGCTTGAAGCTGACCTTGAGCTTACTTGACCTATGAAAATAATTCCTTTCAAAAATTCAGCATTTCTTAGGAAGTCAAATAGGGCAGCTACCTGAGATTGGGGAATTACCTGTGTGTTTTAATGGTTCATACGTCGTTTGGGTAGCTCTTTTCTTTATTTGGTAACTAACACTTTTGATGAAGGCACGTGAGAGTCCACGAAATTAGTTTCCAACCTAATACATAGCTAGGACATAATGGGGTTCGCTTTCGTTTCAGATAATAATTGCGGGAGGAAAACCTGACGGCGACTCACGTCTCGCAGATGTGAACATTTACGACCTACATTCTCTGCAGTGGACTTCAGGTACATCATTGTGCTTTTCTTGCGGTGATTGAAATTATTCTAGAAAATCACACTTGTGAAGGAACGGCTGAGGTATTGCGGATACAGTTGTGTTGGTTATAACCTGGCTTTGCTGGATTGTCATATTTTAGCTGCACCACTGCTTGAGCCTCGAGGTGGTTTCGGCATGGCAACGGCCGGTGATTCAATCTACGCTGTTGGTGGAAGAGGCACTTCCTTCGCTCTTCGCTCTGTAGAGATTTACGACTCGCAAAGGTACGCTCATTGTTCGTTTCTTCTATGCCCGATCTTTGATGAATTTCGGCACTGATACCTCTTGATATTGTTTATATTTGATCCTTGACCAAAAGTGTCATGATAGTTTTATTCGACTCACGTTAGGGGAATGTTGCCGTCTTCGAATTTTGGAAGTCTATCCAAGTGTTCCTTTACCCATACACCGTATACCCGTCCTCTTAATGCATAAACGAATTATCTAATCAAATATACTATTTTTATTATTCTTCCGCATTCAAAAGTAACCTTCCTTATCTTCATTAGAAATTCGTGGCAAGCTGGACCGGAAATGCAGCGCCGTCGTTTTTGGCTAGGAGTAACAGCTCTCGATGGGATAATTTTCGCCGTAGGTGGCTCAGCTGACAGCCAAGCTAGTTGTGAAGCTGAAATGCTGGATCCAAGACAAGGTACGGTACAAATTCCGTGCCATACCGTTTTCTATTGATCAATAAGTGTCGTAGAGTAGTCTTTTAGGGAAGTGGATATCATTGCCGTCGATGATGAATGACCGCTATGACTTTGGACTAGCAGCTGCCAATGGTCTCCTTTACGCAGCAGGCGGCAATTCTGGAAGCCAAATTCTCAATTCGGTACTTCTGAATTATTAGGAGCGTTTCACGACGTCTCAAGGTGGCGAGGTCCGCTCCTCCACGTTGGTGCCACTGGGAACTCCCCAACCAGCTTGGGGTGAGCTGATCGCGGACCATCGAGTTCCGGCGACAGGGCCTGGTGACAGGCCGGCCGATGGAGAAACATGTCACATCAAATGGAATGAAGACGCAAAGAATTGATGTGAAAGCTACGGCGTCCGCGGGAACCGACGCCCACTCACGGAGCCCGGTGAGTGGTGAAAGTATGCGAGGGTCCTCGATGCAAGGACGGCATCGAGGGGTGACCAAGCTAGTCCACGAGTGTCAGAGCGAAGTTGTCTCGAAGCAGGAAAGACAACCTCGAGGGCCAAGCAAGCCAGCCCGAAGATGCAAGAACAACGTCAAGACTCGCGTTGCAACGCTAAATGTCGGTACACTAACAGGTCGCTCGAGCGAGTTAGCCGCCGCTCTAGAGCATCGTAGAATTGACGTGTGTGCGTTGCAAGAGACGAGATGGTCTGGCAGTAAGTCAAGAGACATCGGCCGTGGCTTCAAAGTTTTGTACTTTGGCAGCGCCAAGACCACAAATGGCGTCGGCATTGCCGTATCCGAGCGTTTTCGTGATTCCATTTCGGAGGTGAAACGCTTCAGTGACCGTCTCATGAAGATCATGGTCATCACGAAAAATGAACGACTTCATTTCTTTACTGCGTATGCGCCGCAGACAGGCTGCTCCGAGCAGGTGAAGGAGGAGTTCTGGACACTGCTCCATGAAAAGACAGCCGAGATACCTCAAGAAGAAATGATTGTTGTCGCAGGAGATCTGAATGGCCATGTCGGCGCAAGAAAAGATGGATACAAATGCCATGGTGGTTTTGGATACGGAGCACGGAACGAAGATGGCGAGCGCATTCTCGAGTATGCATGCTCGCACGACCTTGTCATCACGAACACGACATTCCGTAAGCGTCCGTCACACTTGATCTCCTTCTACAGCGGAAATGCGAGGTCGCAGATCGATTACGTGCTCGTAAGACGTCGCGATGCTAAGTTTGTCAGCGATGCGAAGGTAGTGCCTTACGAGACGGTGGCTACACAACATCGGCCTTTGATCTGCACGATGAAATTCACTCCGCCAAAGCAAATGAGGGTCGAGCGGTGTGGACATGAGCGCATCAAGTGGTGGCGTCTTAAGGAAAAGGAAGCCGAAGTTGTCGGTGGAATACGGATGCCCCCGATTGTGGATGTCGACGGCACGTGGCAGAATATGAAATCCGTGGTCTACGATGCTGCACGGTCCCAGCTAGGAGTGACCAAGCCAGGTCGACGTATGATTGACAGACAGACGTGGCTCTGGACGGAAGAAGTCAAGGAGAAGGTTCGGGCGAAGAAACGCCTCTACCACGTCTTCCTCTGCAATAAAACGGCCGCAAACTGGTCCGCGTACCGAGAAGCTAGGAGAGCAGCTAAGAAGGCCGTAGCCATAGCAAAAGCTGCTCACTACGATGAAGTTAACAGAAGACTTGAAACGCGCGACGGTGAACGGCTTATTTACAAACTTGCGAGGACTCGACAGCGGCAGTCAGAAGATGTCGAAAAGTTCCACGGTGTTAATGATGAACACGGCCAGTTGATAATGGATACGAAGAAGGTCATGGAACGATGGCGCGATTATTTTGAGAAGATCTCCACGGAAGAATTTCCTCATCCCCCGCTTCCTCACGCTGAACCTATACCTGGTCCAATACTGCCCATCTCGGCTGAAGAGGTGGTGCTGGCGCTGAGGAAGATGAAGCCTGGTAAGGCGACGGGACCGGATGACGTGGCCGCAGAACTGTGGAAGTCGCGCCATTGGAATTCCGCCAACTGGCTCGCTACGTTTTTTAACCAGATCATAGCGGAAAGGAAGATGCCCACAGATTGGCAGTCAAGCACGACGATTCCGATCTGGAAGAAGAAGGGTAGTCCAGCGGACTGTCTTACTTATAGACCAATTCGTCTGCTTTCTCACACCATGAAAGTGTTTGAGCGAATAATCGACAGACGAATCCGAGACATCGTTGAATTATCCGTGAATCAGTGCGGATTTGTTGCCAACTGTAGCACCACCGATGCCATCCATGCGGTTCGACTTCTAGTAGAGAAGCACAGGGAGAAGCAAAGACCTCTGCATCTAGCCTTCCTGGATCTTGAAAAGGCGTTTGACCGCGTGCCGCATGAGGTGATCTGGTACGCACTGCGGAAACAGCTCGTTCCTGAAGAGCTTATAAATTGGGTACGGATATTGTATACCGACCCGAGGAGCAGAGTCCGGGCAGCTGCTGGAATTTCGGCAGAATTTCCAATCTCGGTTGGAGTCCACCAAGGATCGCCACTCTCTCCTCTTCTCTTCATTGTTGTTATGGATGCTGTAACGAAGGATCTGTAAAGACCTGTTCCATGGACTTTGCTGTATGCAGACGATGTAATGCTTGCGTCCGACGACAAGAATGAGCTCGAAGTGCTAGTGCAAGCGTGGAGTGATCGACTGGCGCAGTTCGGTCTTCGCCTAAATGTAAGGAAGACGGAGTACCTTTCGACCGAGGTGAATGACCCTGGTACAATTACGATTGACGATACAGAACTTGTAAAGGTCAGCACCTTCAAATATCTCGGCTCAACGATAGCCTGCAATGGAGACCTCAGCGGCGAGGTGAACGCTCGAATAAACAGCGCTTGGACGAAGTGGCGTGCGTCCACCGGTGTACTTTGCGACAGAAAAATACCGGAACGATTGAAGTCGAAGATCTACCGGACAGTCGTACGGCCGGTTGCTCTGTACGGAGCTGAGTGCTGGCCTGCCACCAAAGAAGTCGAGCGCCGCCTCAGCGTTATGGAAATGAAAATGCTGAGGTGGATGGCAGGCGTAACACGACTTGATTGTAAAACTAATGCTGAGATAAGGGAAAGGTTTGGGGTGGCTCCAATACCCGACAAACTTCGCGAGTCCCGTTTGAGGTGGTACGGGCACGTGCTCCGAGCAAGTGACGACACGGTATGCAAGATTGGACTCGGTCTCGACATACAAGGTGCAAGACCGAGGGGACGTCCAAAGCAGCGCTGGCTGGATACGATACACGCGGATTTGAAGGCAGAAAGAATTCATCCAGACCACGCGCGGGATAGAGCGGTGTGGCGTCAGAGAATTGGTAAAGCGGACCCTGCTTCAAAGCGGGACAAACGCTAAAGAAGAAGAAGAAGAAGAAGAAGAAGTTTCACGACGTCTCAAGATGTGACGTTCAGGTGGAGGTGTACGATCCTCGAGCATGCCGTTGGACGATTGCTCAACCGATGCTTAAGAAACGCCGTCAAGCAGGTGTCACGGTGTTTCGCGATCAAATCGTTGTTGTCGGCGGCCTCGATGAGAAATATACGGATCTTTCATCCGCTGAGGTTACTCCTCATATTCAAAAATTTTTCGACCTAATATGGTCAGCAGCAGGGGTGTGCGTGAAATTTTTGTCGTAATTTTTTTTCACGACAAAATTTGTCGCAAAAATCGTAAAATTCGTAAAATATTTTTGTTTTGTGAAATTCGGCAGATTCGAAGCATCAGCATAGCGTCGAAGCGAATAATTCATTCATTTACAGTAAATGCGTCGGTAGAATTTAAAATGGAAACATGGGTTTCAAGAACCACAAATTATCGATCAAAACCAATCAGACGAATGTTGATCTTGAAAAAAGTGCAGAAAAATTTGCAGGTGTTAGCGCTTTCCGATAATCGCTCAAAATGTGACCGGCTGACGAAAAAATCCTTTCTATCTCGACGGAACCTGGAGGAGCCCAGAAATCCTTCAGAATTATTTTCGCCAAATGAGGGTAGACAGATTGCAGATCTGTTAAAAACAACACCGTTTATAAAAACATGAAGAGTTATCAAAATCAGTTTAAAACAACTATTATGTACATGACATACTCCGTAGCGTTGTGTTAGAGTTCCGTGTTGGCGCTTCTTCAGCTTGAAATTGAAGTCGTAAAAAATTTCGGAAAATTCCCACAATATGTCGTAAAATCGTAGAACCATTATTTACGGAAAGTGTCGTAAAAATCGTAAAACCGTAAATCGTAAAATGCACATCCCTAGTCAGCAGCCACATTTTTTGAGAATTCTATCACATATACACCCACCCGGACGATCGAGCGATCGATCTCGGCCCGGGCTACCCAACCATTCCATCCTATCAGGGTCAGGTAAACTGATAGCAGTCTTGTCTGGGACTGTGGAGACACTGATGTGGTATAGCGTCTGCCCGGTGCAAGGGATTGTGTATGCCAAATACGCATTTACTTCGATTTGAAGGGAGCCCAAATGTGGCAATGAGTCCTTAGAGGACTGATCAATACCGACAGTTTTACTTTTTACCTTTACCACATATTAGCTCGTGGTTAACTACTTTGTTGGCTTTCGATTATTAATTGCGAAATTCGATTGCTTGCTTTTAGAAATTTCGCATGGTTTGAAAGTTATGTTAAGTTAACATTCTTCGTAAGCATGTTTCACTAATTGAAACATGGCCAGTATGTAGATAGCGGAATCCCTTGAAACTTTAAAGTCAACCTACTGCGAAGACATCTTCTAAAGCGTTTTAGTGTTTCTGACTATTATTAGTTGCCGACAAAATTTCATTTATTAGAGTTACACTTGTCTTAAACTGTAGTTTGTAGAAAGTTGCTCAAAAATCTCACTTATGTACTGTGTCTCAAAAGTATAGGGACACCCGGAAATCATACGTTTCTGTTAGTTACCTGGCGGAAACTGATCTGAAAGTTGCACTATGGAATCCCGCACGGCGAATAACATAGGTTAGAAAGGAATGAACGAAATACGCCAGGGAGGTAAGAAATAGGAAACGGTCACGTGATAGCACTCTGTTTTCGACTGTCTCAAAAGTGTAGGGACACCCGTAAAAAATAACTTTCTTCTTCAAATAAAAAACAGCAGTCGATAACTAATACTCGATTGGTCCTCCACGATTCATAGCAACTTCAACAAGTCGGGCTGACATCGAGGCAAGATGATTTCGAAGTGTTTGGAGAGGAAGTTCATCCCATACGTGTCGAACTGCGGATTGAAACTCTTCGAGAGACGAATACGTCCGGTTATGCTCACAAATGTTTCTCATGAGGTGTCCCCAAATGTTCTCCATTGGATTAAGGTTGGGAGAACATGTAGGCCAGTCGAGGACTTCAACAGAATGTCTTCTGAAGAAGTCGTTCGTGGACCTACTGACATGCACGGGTGCATTGTCCTGCTGGAAAATCCGATTTTGAGCATTATTCTGTTCAAGGAACGGCAGCAGTCGAGTCTCCAACACTTGTTGGTATTCACTAGAGTTCATTCTTGCTGATGTGAACGCAAGCGAGAGTTTTATCGAGAGAACATTTGGGGACACCTCATGAGAAACATTTATGAGCATAAGCGGACGTATTCGTCTCTCGAAGGGCTTCGATCCGCAGTTCGACAGGCATGGGATGAACTTCCTCTCCAAACACTTCGAAATCATGTTGCCTCGATGTCAGCCCGACTTGTTGAAGTTGCTATGAATCGTAGAGGGCCGATTGAGTACTAGTTATCGGCTGCTGTTTTTTATTTGAAGAAGAAAGTTATTTTTTACGGGTGTCCCTATACTTTTGAGACAGTCGAAAACAGAGTGCTATCACGTGACCGTTTCCCATTTCTTACCTCCTTGGCGGATTTCGCTCATTCCTTTTTACCTATGTTATTCGTCGTGCGGAATTCCATAGTGCAACTTTCAGAACAGTTTCGCCAGGTAACTAACAGAAACCTATGATTTCCGGGTGTTCCTATACTTTTGAGGCGCAGTGTATCTTTTCACCCTAATTTGAGATCTTTGCTCCTAGATGTTAACTGACAATGGCTGGACGTTCCTTCCTGAGATGTCCCAACCTAGGCGAAACCTTGGCGTCGTCAATGTTGATGGTAAGAAGCTCCATCTAGAAGCTGAACCGTGCATTTTTCTGAAGTTATGTACCTCGCGACGCTCTATTCGAAGTCAGTTTTCGATTTTGTTTATGTGTTTCCTTTTTTAGGTTCACTTTTCGCTTTTGGTGGTAGGAACGATGAAGGTTTTCTCTCATGTGTAGTATATCTGGATTTTGATTCGAGTCAATGGAAAATGTCGCAGGCATGTCTTCCTTGTCTTTTGTTCTCTTTTTCTCCTTTTTGACGCTGCGTGTGTGAAATTTTTGTCTTTTCCTTAGGTCCCGATGCCGCAAAAGAATGCCTTCTTCGGAGTCACATTCATGCCATGAGCCGTATACTTTGGAACCATCCAATTTGAAGACCCTTCATATTGCTGCTACCTAAGCATATCAAGGCGAGATCAGGCTGTATCAAAATATGGTATTAATCACTTATTCACCCGTGTTGATGTTACTCGAAGTTTGTTCTTTTTTCATGTTCTATTTGTTGTCATGCATTCCGAAGTACTTTTATTCTCTCGTATTTTCGAGTGTTTCTTAGACTTTTTTCATCAATGAAATCTTGCAAAACATGGGCTAGTGAAGGGAATTACAACACCTTGAGAGTCGATTGGGAGGGTTTCAGCATTCGACTGTTGCAAATTTACTCCAAAGAACTGTTTAATGGGTTTATTTGCGATTTTGGATACCACGCGTTTGCCCTGATCTCATGAAATCGGGAAAAGAGTGAAGTCCGTCGTCGAAAATTTAGGGTTTAGAGTCGTAATTCGAAAAGGTTTAGAATCGTAATAGAAACAAAATAAAAAGTATGAGAAGAGGTAAAATTACGACTATGAAGTCTGTACGAGGATGTGTATATTCAAGTCCTAAGTCATTGTGTCAACCTTCTCCGAAATCAAAGTGCCAATGTACCCGATTCCAGAGGGATTTAAGGTTTGGCCAGCCCTGGGCGGGGATCGTTCGATTTTGTGGGTGAAATCATGCTCGAAACTCAACTGAACGTGTAAATCATCCAAGATTGGAGCCTCATGAGGTACTGGTCTATAGGGTCGATGGCAAGCAGTAGAGAATCGGCGGACCACCGTAGACATCGTGGCAGCCCTCTTCGCATTGTAGCCGCCTAGAGAATTGGAGATTACAGTAGACAAATGCTCCAAGCACATGCCCTTCCTCTATTGACTCTGGCAGTAAGGTTAGATCTCCATTTTCTAGTGAATCTGTCTTGTTGCTCTAAGAATGTCGACTATCACTAGTAGCCTCGGTAGGGAGACGAAGGAGCTAAGGAACTGTCATGGGAGTCAATGAGCAAGTGAACAGTGGTCGCCGTGCAACTGGGGCTGAACCGTCTACATTCGCTGCTTGAGTGGATTAGTCTAGATGGCACCACCGCCAGCGGGGCCGAACCGTCTGCTATCCGTTTCCCCGGCGGGAAGGCCAATAAAGGATTCGGTTCCAATTGGCTGTCGACCGATCTACAAAATTAACACCGGAGCTTGAACTTAGCAAGCATCACATTGAAGCTACACTGGTGGTCAGATTACTAGGAATTTTACCAAAAAAGCTTCCAAGGCAAGCTCACGTCCCGCAATTCCACAATAGGCCGGCCTAAACTCTCAGAAACCTCAACAAACCTACGGACTAGACGGTTTGGCGGAACCTCGGACCGTTCAGATTTGGAGGCGCTTCTCATCGATCCATAAACCACAACGCGGAACGGCTCTGCGGTGGTTGCGATCTAGAAGCCAATCCGCAACCGGTTAGTGATAGAGCTTATTTGTCTTTTTTGGACCGCCGACTTGTACGTAACCAAAATAAACTATACCGTTGCAATCGCAACTCGATGCTCTACAATGAAACATGGATCTCGTTGTGAATCTTTGGGACACGCTGAGCAACCTCCCTCGTAAGCGATCAGTTATTCTCCTTCAGGTCATAAATTGCTGGAGAGTCGCCTCGTCTGCTGGCCGTCTCCAGATAGCTTCGAATGATCCGCTATCATTCGGCGTGCCGGTGACAATTGTCTGTGTGTTTCGGTTCCAAATCTTCAGAAGCTTCGCAGTTGACGTAAGCCGTGGTGTTGAGACAAACTCACACCTACTCAAATAAACAATTTCAACAAAGTCAATTTCGTTTGCTGCAAGGAATTTCACATAAAAGTTCTGGACCAACTCAGTCAGTTGGTGACCCTATGGTGTCTTCCTGAACCCCTCCCCACAATTGCTACATGGGTGTCCAGCTACCCTGGAAGGGACGACGTCTCACTTTTTTTCACGACTTTGATAAATGATGAATGTTCCAGTGATTGAAAGCGGCTGGCGTTGATCGTGATCCGCCATGCATTCGTCTTCCGTTCACAATTGTAGAACCGTGGTGAATACCTTGCAAGTTCAAGGAAAGATATTTACTAGAAGAGTTCTGCTGATGTTAATGTTTTCACCTTCACAGGCAAGACTGATTACCCGACCCCGAAGGGTTCGTTAGGCCCGAGCGAGCATCGATCACACAACCGTGAGGATATCAGCAGCGCTTCTTGCCTTTGCCTCTACCACTGGTAGGCAGAAGACAATATAAAGGATTACCAACGTCATACCTAATGGTTTCTGTGTGAATTATCCGGTAAAATGAATTGGAAAGCGGTGGTAAACGAACCGACCACATCAAGGAATGATAACATCGTCGATTGATCAAGGTGCTTCACTCTCCACTGACTGTTTTCAACTCCATCAGAAAGGAAGGCGGTCGATTTGCTATTCCGTGTGGTTGCTTCTTCTTCTTCTTTCAAAATTCTTATGTGGTTCACTTGACACTGACAGAGGGTCTCCTTCAGCTTTTCAATTTTCCAATTTTCTTTTATTTCAGCGAGTACACAGCTCCAGAGCTAACTAGCTGATATTTCAGAAGGTCACGCAAAAAGCATGTACGGCTTCGAACTCCATCTCGGAATCCGTCTTCCTCCGATCACCCGGGCCAGCATTCACTGACTTCATTCAACGAATTTATTGTCGGAGCAAATATCGAACCAGGAGTGCGCCATGACATCGTTCAACCTCTCGATCTATTCCAACTGCATGATTTTTCCGTAAGCTCTCCCTCCTATGGCTCATTGCTCCACCGTTGGTCACCAATTTTCAAACCATGTTTCTATGTTAAGGAACAAATCAACAATTTTACCCAAACACATGGAATAGAACGCCTCCAAAGAGAAGCTCAAAGAGGAAGAAACGCAAAGATTGGAGATGACCATAACCAGAAACAAGAACAAAAACGAAAAAAAGGCAAAGATCCTCTTATAAGCGCTAGCGCCTTAACTTTCACAACGTTCAAATAAATTCTACTGTCTGTTCAGCAGAGTACTGGTTTTTTTCATTTTTTACATTGCCATTGATATTGACGACTGTACTACTGATGGTGCCAGAATTGTGCAAAAATAGATGCTCTCGCTGGGATCGAACCTTCGCCTCGGACCTAGCTGGATGCCTGAGGGACGGTAGCCATACTTCCTGCGGTGCAGTTGTCTCACATAGCGGTGCTCTGAATGCATCCGACACGAAGGTTCGAACCCCGGCTTAGCCGCGATTTTTGCACTGACCCTAGCATCAATGAAAGAACTACTTCTAGTGTACGTACTAATTCTACCAATCTAATTAACGTCGATCATTTTACCCTTTGTCATACTTACGAGCGACTAAAGAGGCTTAACATCAAATGACGCTACGGAACTGTTTGAACCCGGTGAATTGCTGGATCGCTACTCTTCCACTTTCTATGGAGCCGAAAGGACCTCTTCTTGAAGGTCGAAATTGATTGGGACCGCAGTGCTCAGTAGAGTGATTTCACAACAGTAATGTACTTCGTCGGGGATTTCATAAGGCCGTCATTTCCCATTCGTCACCCAACGGTCATTTTAGTTTAGTTCACTGTCACCGATCGGCAGACTACTGTCCATTTAGGTCACCTGGTATTTTTAGGTGAGGTGGTTTTTTTTATAAATAGGCCTCTTTTCCCGTTCTTCAGTCTCTGCTGACCTCCTTTATCTGAAACTCGTGAGTATCGTCGGTCTGTACTTCTCTTCGATCATCTCTTCTTCGTTCTTCTAAACAAACGTTCTTCTAAAATACATAGAAATCTACCAGGATCCATCATTCTTCGTACCTTCGCTACACCGCAGAATGCCCCCTGAATTCTTCAACGAGAAGTTGCCCGCCGAAGTTCTCTCCAAACTAGCGAGTTTCAGAGAGTGAGTACAATTTTATAGTGTTTCTAGTGGACTGTTTGGAAAATTCACCTCCCCTGTATTTTAGATCTGGTACATTTTGTGATGTGATCTTGGAAGCCGACAGTAGCTCGAGGGCCAAGTCCGATGCAACCTCACCAACCTCCGTTCGGGCTCATAAACTTGTTCTGGCGGCTGCTTCTCCGTACTTCAGGTAACTGATAATTAATGGTAATTTCGTCCGGGTGCCACGCATATCGTTAAATTTGGTGCTCTAGTCAAAATCCCCGATTTGGCTAAAACTTTGTATAGGTTATTTGGAATGCTGATTACGAACGCTGACGACTTTCGATTGATTTCGGGAGATTCTGGTAGGTACTCCGTGCCTCCAATCTGAAAACCACCCGTAATGGCCGTAATGGCTGAAATAAAGCAAACTTCGAAAAGCCAACATCGTGGTCGTAGTCAGCATGCAAAAAGGTTTGGGACAAACCTGAAGTTTTGGTCTGACCACATAAATCTGCAGTATGAGCATTCCTCGGCCGAAATTCGGAAATCGGACGTCAGATTTGTGGTCAGCGGTTCGAATAGCCCCTGTAGGCGAAGTTTTAGCGGTAACTAATTTGCTGAGCCAGAGCCGGACGTCGGAGTTGGAACTTCGAACAGGTGCCGAGTTCACTTTTGAAAAAATTCTCAGTAAGAGCTGGAATATTACGAAAGATTTCGTAGCGAGCACGTTCCGCAGTACACACTGTTTGTCTTTTCATTTTGCGCTTCTGTTACGGTACCAAAGTTCAAGGTATGAAAGCTAAAGCATGGAAAGTGGTCTCGAAACCATAACGCAGTGAAGTGGACGGCGTAGATCAGGACACTTAGGATACGCCATGCACTCGTCTTCCAAGCAACCGAACAGCCATAGTGAAAGCGTAGTTGGTCCATTGCGGTATTCTCTTGGGAGAGGTGCAGTATAAATCGGTATTCTCGTCTCCAGACTTCGTAATATTGATTTACTTACATCAGGCGGTCTCAGACGGGAAATTAGTAAGGTAGAAAATTATTCCGTATGGTTTTGTCGGTATCTACCTAACGAATACTTTTACAGCCAACCTCGTAATTCGCGACATTTTCAAATGTTTCATTCTCTTATTTGAAGCTGATAGCTAGAAGTTAGAGGTTAGAGTGCTTAGGAAAATACAGCTCACTGTTGTCATTGCTTGTTGTAGTTAATGATATGCTCAGTTTTGTTACTGATTGCAGAGAGACGCTTTCAAGTGGCAGCTATGTGGAATGCAAGGAGATCCGTGTAGTTGTGAAAGTGAGGATCATTCAATCGTTGTTTTTGTAATCTACAAGTTAGAAGTTAGAAGTTCTCATCGACAGCTGGGCAGGAAACGACGAGGCTGTAAGCAATAATCTACGGTGAATAACCTTCACAGATTTAAATATTAATATTTAGGATATCGATGATAAAACTCTGAGGTTATTGGCGGACTACATGTACACCAGCCGCCTAGATATCGATGAGAAGAACGTCCAGGCCCTGTTTGGTGCCGCCAAGATCCTACGTCTCGACTCGGTTCGTAGTGAATGTTCGAGGTAAGGTTTCACAAAAAAAGACCAGAAAATACACGTTGTTTTTTCAATCCTCCTGTGCTTGAGATTCGCATTCTATTTGTTTTTATTGAAACATATTTACTTACTTTTACTTTTTATTGAATTCATTGATCTATCCAACCTTCGCAGGTATCTCCTAGAACACCTTAACATATCAAATTGGATGGAAATAGCTGCCCTCGCAAAAGCACATGAATGTACTGAGCTGGAGGATGCCGCCGTCTTGTTTGCCCGACAACATTTCTGGTTCGTTGTACTCATTTCTTTTCATGTTGTAGTGATGGTACGAGGATCATTGCAAAAATTGCGGCTCAGTCGAGATTCGAACTAGCCTCTCAAGCCTATCGTTTTCATCAACAGTTGGCCCGATCGTTGAACACCATCATCATTCTAGAGGTTCTTGCTTCCCCATCATGAGCCTAGAGGCTTTTGCTTTCATCACCCATACGTGATAACGATTTGAGCTGATAAACCGGACTTGGAAGTGTACCTGAAGGCAACTTTAGTATAGGCGTGAAATTCTTTCATGTGAGCGAAGATGACTGATCCAGTTGGAGAGCTAATGACCCTGTAGTGGTTTATACGAGGGTGTCGTGGATTTATCAAGATTCTAGTTCGAATACCACCCGAATCGCTATTTTTCGGTGATTCTGTCACGTTACTGCAACTACTTTTACTATACAGGGTGGCAAATATGTTCTTGCCGCAACTTTCGTGTATGGTCATGTTCAGTGTAGGTAAATTTCTGACCTAATTATGATGTGTGCTTGTGTCATCAATCAATGTCTATTCACACGCCAACTTTCTTGACGGCCAGTCCACTATTTCCGAAGCTATGCAGGACAGAAGCAAAAGGATCGAACTGCATAGGTGCGGTGTATCAAATAAGGTAATATCTCAGCAGCTTAAAATACCTGAAAGAACAGCTCGAGCAGCCGTCCAGAGATACAAAGAGCTGGGTACACACGAGGACCGTCCGTGAGGTGGAAGACCAACTTCTCGGGCAGTTACAAGGACTAGAGAAATTATTAGGAGCAGAATTGGGCGGGATCCGGGATGGTCCATGAAACAAATGGGTAAAATCCTGGGAATTCCGCACTCGACCGTTCAGAACATTAAATGTTAAGAAATGTTAAAAATTAGCTACACCTTTGTCCTCATAGAATGGATAAACGCCATTTGTCAGCGAATGAGATTAAGGCAAGTAGAATGGGAAAGACATTGAGGATGCTTCGATTGGTCGCCAACGGTCGCCGCAAGCGAGCCCTGTTCACAGATGAAGAGGTTTTTACGGTGGAAAGATGCCACAACCAACATAACGATAGAGTTCTGCGTGAACGGGGATCAGAAATATTAGAGGCAGTCTAACAAACCAATTATCCAGGCTCCATCACGGTTTGGGCAGGTATTTGTGCTACTGAAAAGACCCCTCTCGTTTTTGTGGAGAATGCGACAAAGATCGATGCACAATTCTATCAAGAACAAGTTTTTCGTAGAGTTCTCTTACCATGGGCTCAAGAACACTTCGATGACAACGTTCGACACTTACAGCAAGACTGGGCACCTGCACATGCAGCAAAATCTACAACGGCGCTGTGCAGTGAGCTCTTTCCTGGATATTGGACCAAAGATGTTTGGCCCTTGAATTCACCAGACCTTTATCCTATGGATTTTGCTGTATGGTCCATTTTGAAGAACAAAGCTTCTCGCACCCGACACAGGTCTATGGAGGCTCTAAAACAAAGCCTGCTCAAAGCCTGGGAAGAAATAAGCGTGAACACCCTAGCGACCGTTGTCGACAATTTCGTCAAACGTTTGAAGTCAAAGGAGGACATTTTCTAATGTAATCGTGACTCGCTATTTGTACATGTGCTGCTTTACAAACTGCTAAAATACTATTATTCCCGAATATTTTATTGTTCAGTAATAGCCATTTTTATCGCGGCAAGAACTTGTTTGCCACCCTGTACATAGCACTAGTCTGCAAAAACTCGGAAATAAGGTAGATTTTTTCATTAAGGACTTTATTATGCAAAACTATCCTACATTATCGTTATATCCCACTTTTGTTACTCGTTTTTTTGCAGATTAGCTGTGTGTGGGCGAAGTAGATTTGTTTTAATTATTCGATGATCAATAAAATTATCACTAACGAGGGAAGTCAGTCAGCGTGCTCTGAGGATTCTCAACGAGACCTATATGGTTTTGTAGAACTTTGAATGGCGATTACAACGGTATAGTTCGTTTTTAGTAAATATCAATGGGCGGCCCGAAAAAGTCGAAAAATCTTGACCATTAACTATTGGCGAGAAACTGGTGGCGAGAGGAGTTTTAGCCTTTCTTTTCTTTTGCCTTCATACACTAGACACTAAATTAGGCTCGTTTTGCAATTTTGTCGCAGTTGCGGGATAGATTCGCGTTTGGGAGGAGTATGGACAACAAAGTACGCACAAAGGAGAACATCTACTAGTCTACTAGCACTTATGTATGTGACCCACATTTACCGTAGCCAACACAAATCGACGCCAAATTCAAAAACGAATGTCAGATCTGTGATCAGCGTCCCGAATAACCCCCGTAGACGAAGTTTGGGCTAAATCGGTAGTTCTGACTAGAACTCCCTACTTTGTTGAAACGAAACCCAGCAGCGTCAGACACAATGAGAAAAGTTGACGTTAGATTTGTGAATTGTGGATTTGTCAGCAGCCCAAGCGATCTTTCTTGATGAATATTAAAAGAAACTCGTCTAAAATGAAGTTTTTAGAAAGTCCGAAAAGTGGAACAATAGAATAATGATATTTTCGGCAACTGAACTTTCACGCAACTAATCACTCGACAGTAATAAGGCTGGTTGGTTCACGGGGATTATTTGGGACGCTGATCACGAATCTGACATTTGTTTCTGAATTTGGCGTCGATTTGTATTGATTACGGTAAATGTGGGTCACCTACATGCATGTAAGTGCTAGTGGATTTTCGGCTTTGTGCGTACTTTGTTGGCCATACTCCTCCCAAACGCGATTCTATTCCGCAACTGCGACAAAATTCCAAAAGGAGCCTAATTTGAATTCTAACGTATGAAGGCAAAAGAAAAGGCAGGCAGTCGGACCGATTCCCTAACCATCATATTGTGAGCCGTGCATGCTACCGACTGAGCCACCATGGTACTATCTCTGGAGGTTAATACCTAGAACCGCTTTCGCCACTAGTTAATGGTCAAGATTTTTCGCCTTTTTTGGACCGCCCATTGCCATTTAGCAAAAACGAACTATACCGTTGTAATCGCCATTGGAAGCTCTACCAAACCATATAGGTCTCGTTGAGAATCTTCGGAGCACGCTGACTGACTTCCCTTGTAAGAAGGAAATCATACCCGCCCTGGTTATAAAATTTTAAAGTTGCGTTTACTTTGCCTAACAGACCGTAACCTGCAGTGAAGCCAGTAAAGCCTTCTCTATTTTCAGGGAGCTTGTTGAAAGTGAGAAACTGATGTCGATGGATGAGTCCAGTTTCCTCCGTTTCATCTCCGATGATCGCCTTAATCTGAAGGTATACTCGTCAAAGTGTATGACAGTGACAAAAACGAAATAAAAAGCAAGAAATGAGGTAAAAGTACGACAATGAGCTGTGTTCGAGGAAGTGCCTATTCAATGTCTAAGACTGTCTCAACCTTCTCGGAAATTATAGCACCAATTTATCCGTTTGGGGAGGGATTCAAGGTTTGGCCAGACCTGGGCCCGGATCACTTGACTTTGTGGGTGAAATTGTGCTTGAAAACCAACTGAACGTGTAACACATCCAAGATCTGGGGATGAGGATGTCAGTATCTAGACTCTTTCTGTTGTCTCCTTTCTTTTTAAAAGATATCTGCCATATTTACCTAACGCTTTTTGCGCAAACCAAATATTTCTTTCTTCATCTTCACATTCGAAAAGAGAGGAGCTTGAAAGCCCACTATCTTGTAAGCTAGATTTATCATTATAGTTTCATGGTGAGGACGCGGTATTCGAGGCTGTAATCAACTGGGTTAAGCACGATTCATCAAGACGGGCGTCGCTGCCGAAGTATGTTTGTCCGGTTCGCTTCCTTTTGGCTGAACAATTTTTGATTTTTCTTTTTTTTTATCGAAATGATCTCATTGTTTTTAGTGTTCTCGTGGGAGTTCGCCTGCCGCTGATATCACGCGAGTTTTTACTCGATCGTGTTTATAATGAGCCATTGGTATAAGTTTCTTCGAGAGCGTGAAGATTCCATTTCAACTGCATTTTCATATTCATGGCAGATACGAGAATCTTCCGCTTGTATTGCAATGCTTGGCGCCGTTTTCCACAATATGCTGAGCAAAAACAAGACCTCACGCGTTCCTGAGAATTGGTATCGTCGTCGCCAAACTTCACATTCCAAGGTAAATGGAAAGCAAAGCCACAGTCTCTTGCGAATTCCCCACTTTCGGATTCGAAATCACTACGGTTTTACCTGTCTTGGGCCTACTGGGGTTCGCTTTCTTTTCAGATGATATTGATTGCTGGGGGACTTCCTCGCTCATACGGCGCAGATGTGAACATTTACGACCCATGCTCTCAGCATTGGACTCCAGGTAGGTGGTACTGTTCTTCTTCGGGTGTCTATGTTCATGATTATTCTAGAAAAAAAAACATTTGTGAAGAAACGGTCGAGGTGTACAGTTGTGTTGGTTATCACCTGGCTTTCCTCAACTGTTATATTTTAGCGGCACCACTGCTTCAGCCTCGAAGTGATTTCGGCATGGCAACGGTCGGTGATTCAATCTACGCTGTTGGTGGAGAAGACGCTTCCTATACTCTTCGATCTGTAGAGATTTACGACGTGCAAAGGTATATTTGTCGTTCGTTTCTTCAGCGCCCGATTTTGAATGAATTTCGGCATTGATACCTCCTGAAATTGTTTATTATTGAGCTTCGGCCAAAATTTCCATGATAGGATCATTCGACTCGGGAATTCTGCCGTCGTCGAAGTTTGGAAGGTTGAAATTACATCTGACAAACTATTTGCTTGAAACCATTTCGTTTTACAAGATATTTTCTAAGGACCATAGGACGGGAAGCGCAAAACAAAATACCCGAAACATACTACCTACCCGGCATGAAACCGAATTGTTCCTGTGGGATCGAGACCA
>CP130733.1:7694390-7789273 GCA_030553155.1 Nippostrongylus brasiliensis
TCGAGCATGCCGCTGGACGACAGCTCAACCGATGCTGAAGAAACGCTGTCATGCAGCTGCCACAGCATTTCGAAATCAGGTCGTTCTTGTCGCCGGTCATGATGGGATTAAAATGCGTCTTTCAACCGCTGAGGTTATTCGTCATATTCAATTTTTTCGACTTGATATGGTTAGCCACCCCATTTTTGGGAATACTATTACATACTCCCGGACGATCGAGCGTTCGATCCCGGCCCGGGTTAACCAATCCTATAGGACCCCGGAGGGATATATCCCTCCGGGGTCGGGTAAATTGATAGCAGATTTGTCTGGAAAGGTAAAGGCACTGACGTGGTATAGCGGCTGTCCGGTGCAAGTCATTGTATGTGCTAAATACTCATTCACTAGGATTTGAAAGGAATACGAATGTGGCAGCGCGTCCTTGGAAGACTGACCAACGACGACACCTTTACCTTTTTATCTTTACCAAATATTACCTCGCGGTTAACTACTTTGCTGGCTTTCAATTATTAATTGCAAAATTCGATTGCTTGCTTTTAAAGATTTCTGGGTAGTTTGAAAGTTATTTTGAGTACACATTCCCCATGAGCATGTTTTACAGTACCGGACGCGCCGCAACGATAATACGGCGGCAGCGACGCCTCGTAGCGCCGAAACCCGCCGTTTTTTAATAACTTCTTTAAAATTGGTTTATTTGCAAAAATAAGTATATATTCTAGCTAAGCAGCTTGAGCTCTATCCCTCCATATACGATTTTCCTAAATTCATGAAACTTGTTTTCCGTTGATTTTTTTGACCCCTCGATTTTCAGATCCCGTTGCCGCTTCGGTCCCCCGCTTGGTGACTCACCACCGACTAGGCTCCACCCCCTTGTCGCCGAATATAAATATGCGGCGTCCGTTCCACCGACTAGGCTCCGCCTCCTCCTCGCCGCCCACAAATATGCGGCTTGTCCTTTTCTAGCGTCCCAAGTTATGAGTAGGGGGCCCCACGGGGTGACTCGAAGGAGCTACCACGTGTGGCCCCCCAATGCGCATGGGGCGCAAATGAACTGCGGTTGGCTCTGCCCGGGTCACCACGCGTGGACACCGAAACGGCGTATTTCGGCGCTACGGAGCGCCGCTACCGCCGTTTCATCGTTGCGCCGCGTCCGGTACTGTAGTAGGTTGTAAACATTGCAATTGAACTTTTGCCACATCTTAATTTTTCAAATTTATTTCTTTGAAACAGCAACCAATTGAGATATGTATGGTACATTATAAGACTATTATGTGTCGTCTTCCTGCTGGTGATTGTTTTAGTCCATACGCATGGAACCCTACCGGTTTATTGACGAACAACTTCAACACTCCCGTTTTGGGATGGCCTTATTTGTTGAGAAGTTTTTCTTCAGCGTGTTTCTGATGAAACGGTAGGAAATGGTATTCTGTAACAGCAATGCCTGAACATTGCATTGCATGGCGTATCGAAGTTTAACAATCCTCCGAAAAATTTTCCCATGCGATTTTTTTGAAGACATCCTTAGCCGGGTTGGATGGGTAACGTAATCAGCCCTGCTTACCCTTTAGTTTTCAAGCCATAGAATCCAATTGCTGACAGAGTAGATTGTCAGTCACCAATGCATCTTCAGGTAGAAGCTCCTGTTCGTTAAATTCAGAAGACGCGAAGAATCTCCTCGTTGAGGTGCAGTTCAGACTTCGTGTCGGTTTTCGTTGCTTACCATGATCAAGCCACTGGCGTCTCCGGCTATTAGTAGCGCATCTCATTCACTTCTCACATACAACAGCCAATTTATTTTACCGGTTGAGGCTCCTTTCGGAACTTCGAAATTTCGTACACGAAGTGACCCTAGCGTTGAGCTATGTAGGCGACATATTGTGAGTAACATTTCGCCCACACTTTCGTACCTTTCCCAACGTATTAGAACGCTTTGCAGCTATTGTGTATGAGTACTGGAACTCTTCTACAAGATAGTTGGTGGTGCTTGATGGTCCGACTTCTGTGGCTACCTTTAGCCCATCCAAATCAGTGCTAGGTGTCCTTGGCGGAGCGGTTTATTCTTGAACCATCATAGTCTTCCTTGACTTCCTGGGACCAACCTGTTCTGGAGGAATATACAGGACCCCTTACTCTATTATACCGCAAATATTCAAGATTGAACACTGCAGCAGAACGCCCTAGTCAATGCCCGTTGAATTCAAGCACTTGGGGATCTATGTTTAGGGCTTCATAATTTGAAGGAACTCTAACAAAATCGAATGGGCGATAGATAGTACAGAAGAGCTTTAGCTACCCTACTGGAATGTTATCGGAAGAGAAACGCAAAAGCTTCAGCAGAAGTTTTACTATGCGATGAAAAAATATTCAATCGGAAGGTTTACAACCTAATACTATGTATACAGTGCGTTTCAAAAGTATGTATCCATCTTATATTCGGCAGTTTCACGCTTCGCGTTCGTTTTTACGAACCGGCGTTTGTTGCATTAGATTCCTCGTGGTCAAAAATATCTGGGTTGTTCTTCCCAGTAGAAATAATCATCTCCAGCAAACAGACCGTTTTTGAATTTTTTTGTTTGTTTCAAAATATGTATCCACTTGCAGGAAACACAATTTTTATTCGACTTCAATAGTCGATTGGACAACCTTTTTTTCTTTTAACGTCGAACACTCTAATACATATGCTACCAACATGCTTTCGGATCACGTCGTCGCTGATGTTGTCCCAAGCGGTCAGCATTGCCTTCTTCAGCTCGTCAACGGTACTGAGCTGCTTGTTGTCCGCGTGGACGTGCCGGAAAACAACCCACCACATGTCCTTCATAGGGCTACAGTCAGGAGAGCAGATGTGGTATTCGGATGCGGTTGCGCTGGAGCCAATCAGTAGTCGATCTAGACACGTGCACCGCAGCGTTATCTTGCTGCAGAACATGTGTCTGCTTCCTTCTGCCTCCCAAGAAGGGCAGAAGGCTGGACTCCAGCACACCTTGGTACTCCAGACTGTCCATTCGACAAGATGGAAAGCTGAGCTTCAGCTTTCCGCTGCTGCAGAAGCCGCCCCATACCATTTACGAGCCGCCTTCAAAGTTTCGCCGAGAGAACACCATGGGAGATTGTCGCAGGTATCTCCAGTAGTTCCGTAAGCCATCAGGACCATCTAGGTTAAACTTCTTTTCATCACTGATAATCACCTAACACTGAAACTACGCCAAAACTTGCGAAGTTAATGTGACGAGGATGTCGCTACCTCATCTCACTGTGTCACCATTTTCTTTGGCGCACAATCCGATCTCGCCCGCTTATAGAAGTCCATGTGGCGAGCTGCCTCTTGCATGGTCCGTCAGCAGATGTGGTTGTTCATCCGCATTGAGCGGTAGATCGTGGTTCGCGATGCAGCTGGACCCGTACTGGAACGAATTTTGTTGACACTCCATGTCGAGTTCGACACCATGCGACCAATTCTTTGATGATCCTAACTCGAAAGCAGTTGTGGACGTCCAAGTGAAGGTGCTGATAGATAACCGTCATGGTTTCGAAGACAACTGTTCATGAATCCATGCGAACGGCCGAGTTGGAGAGCAGTGTCGCGATTTGACAAGCCGGTTTCCTTGAGTGCTCGGATTTGAGCTTGTTCTTCCAATGACAACACGGTTCCATGAATGGGCATCATGGTTATTTTGTTGTTCTGGACAAGAGCACCATTTATATTCCTAGTTTTCCTCCAAAGCGAAGCATATCGTTTGAGAGGGAAAGTAAAAGCACGTGGATTCTCAAAGTGGACACATATTTTGAAACTCAAACAAAAAAATTCAAAAACGCTTTGTTTTTGTTGGAGATGATACTTTTAACAGGGAAGAGCACTCCAGATATTTTTGGCGACGAGGAATCTAGTGCGTCTAACGACGATTCGTCAACACGAACGCGAAGCGTGAAAATGCCGAACATAGGGTGGATACATACTTTTGAAACGCACTGTAGGATGGTAAGAAAGTCTTGAGCCACTTTGCTTGAAAGTTTTAGAACTTCCGACTTCTGAACTTTATCCATAATCTAACATGTGGTAGTTGTTGATCATTCACGAACCAGCGTTACGATGGGTATAAATAACCAAACTCTTTTCTTTACCTTCAGATACGATGTCATTTCCAAAAGAGCATATTTGAGCCCTAGTCTTTCACGGACGATGGCACAGCACTGGAACGATGGAATCCATTCGCAACATCAACGCTGTATTCGCTGAAGGCACCACAATCTCCAGCATCGTCGAGCTCTCGTGATCTCGTTTTATAGCTCGAGACTCCAGCTTCGAAGACAAGCCTTGGTTGGTAGGGGCTCCTATCGTAGAAAATTCTGCCTTTCTCGAAACTGTATCTCAGCGGATTCAGAAAAAAGCGCTCGTACTCTTGCAAGGGGACTATAACGCATCCATACTACAATCACCAGTTGACTTCATTCTCCCGTTACTGAGAAACGCTGAGTGGACTGAGCTCTGACGTCCCGACTGACAGCACGTAGTTTAAACGGGGCATTTACTGGTCAGTCTCCCCTTCTCCGTTTCCTTGAAAACAGCTTTGAAAAGCATAGGTAGGTAATATGAGAGGTGGGAACCTTGTTCCTTCAAATCATGCTGGGTTGTCCTGCTGCCCTTAGCAGAGGAGCTTTTACGGAGGCAAAACCGGAAGTTCATGTTAACAAGGTTTTCCAATGCTGCTTCTGGCACAGGGCAGGAATGATGCACAAGAAGATGGAATCGAAAGAGAACATGGTCTCTGCTGTCGTTATAGCAATTCCTCTCTGGAGACCTGCGGAAGCAGTTCGAGAAAAAACGGCCAAGAGTGCATTCGGTGCACACTCGCAATGAAGCAGCAGGACCATATGTCGATAAAGGGACTAGTAAAAATTTAAAGAAATGAGGTTGGCACCCAATTTTGCAATATTCGTATTACACTTATACTGTGCCCTATAGCTACCAATTATCATCCTTCCACATTGATTTTTAGCTGATAAAAGAGGCACTGAAATCGATGACGGCATACGGGCAGTCAGCGAATTCTTTGGCTTCCAGCCTGCTCAGTTCTGCATGTAGAAGATGGCTGGCCTGTCTATCAGGGACACTATGGTTCTGACTAACAATATTAATAAAAACGTGGAGTAAAATGCACTGTGAACTGAATAAGGAAACCAAGAAATAGTAGGCGTCAAACGGCTCAAGACTTTCTTACCTTTCTATACTTGAAATATGGCAAATATATACAGTAGTTCGCGAAAAGATATGTCACCCTGCATTTTTAGGTACAGATCGGTGAAACCAAAAGAAATTTTATTCCAGTTGACAGTTTTGATAACTCTTATTGAAAATACACTAATATGTGCCCTTGTTGGAAATTCTAAATTTTTTTAAAAAATTTTAAACTCTTTTTTATATGCATTTTTAAACGAATGTATCTTAGGAACCACTGAGCTTCTGCTTGTCTTGTAGAGATATTCTGATAGAGCATAATTAGCTTGTTTTTATAGGCTATGAATTTCAGTTTCAAGTCATCAATAAACCATAGAATTTTTTGTGTGAATTTTTTCATGGTCAAAAAATGGTGAAAGCGTGGGACCATCTTTCATATAAAATTTCATATATCAGTAACCAGCAAATGAAATACCATCAAATCAAGATATGTGATAGCATATGATTTTCTCTTTCCCACGAATATCTAACTTTGGAGAATAGCCGTCTGATTACTGAGAAAATAGCCAATGAAATTGCATTTACACAAGTGGCCGTTTTACGAATACCCGGAGGGCATTCGACTCCAGATTCCTCTAGCGCATAGTAGACTTATTGCTTGTTAGGGTCTCAACAGGTAGCAAAATAATTCCCGCTATTGTTCAGAAAATCATCTGTTGTTGTATGCATCACTATCCCGCTACCGTACGCTGCGCGGGTTTGTGCCCCATTTTCTCTCGGTCCAACTGGAAGACGATTTTCTGAACAATAGCGGGAATTATTTTGCTACCTGTTGAGACCCTAACAAGCAATAAGTCTACTATGCGCTAGAGGAATCTGGAGTCGAATGCCCTCCGGGTATTCGTAAAACGGCCACTTGTGTAAATGCAATTTCATTGGCTATTTTCTCAGTAATCAGACGGCTATTCTCCAAAGTTAGATATTCGTGGGAAAGGGAAAATCTTATGCTATCACATATCCCAATTTGATGGTATTTCATCTGCTGGTTACCGATATATGAAATTTTATATGAAACATTGTCCCATGATTTCACCATTTTTTGACCATGAAAAAATTCACACAAAAAATTCTATGGTTTATTGATGTCTTGAAACTAAAATTCATAGCCTATAAGAACAAGCTAATCATGCTCTATCAGAACATCTCTACAAGACAAGCAGAAGCTCAGTGGTTCCTAAGATACATTCGTTTAAAAATGCATATAAAAAAGAGTTTAAAAATTTTTAAAAAGAAATTTAGAATTTCCAACAAGGGCACATACAGTACTGGCCATAAGAATTGCCATTTTCACGGAAAAGACGAAAAA
The DNA here is from genome assembly GCA_030553155.1 of Nippostrongylus brasiliensis. Taxonomy (NCBI): domain Eukaryota; kingdom Metazoa; phylum Nematoda; class Chromadorea; order Rhabditida; family Heligmosomidae; genus Nippostrongylus; species Nippostrongylus brasiliensis. Next base: position 7,700,933 of record CP130733.1, read on the forward strand.
AATCGGCTTTTTCGTCTTTTCTGAATAACTTCCTTAGAATTCAACATTCTGCGAAACCGAGCACATGGCTGAGCTCAGCAGCTCAAGCTCTATCGAACGGTATAGAAATCTTACCTGAAACCCTTTTAGTTAGCCGAATATAGCGATTTTCGCGACGCGACGTCGCATTGCCGCGGACGAGTTGCCCGTTCAACAGTGTTCACCGTTATCCTCTTGTTCTTCCAACTTCGGACTCCTGTATCTCAGTTCCTAAGCGATGCTATTTGAACTGCCCTTTTGATTCTGGCAGAGTAGTCACTGGAGAATACCACACTGTTGAAATTTCTCTCCAGATTCTTCTAGACTCGTCCAGAAAATCGCCCAAAGTGGGCACCAGATCGACTTGTGAACAATTTTTTGGTTAATAACACGTGAAGATTTCAATGTTTTAGGAAAGTAAACACACTGTTTTGTTCAGCAGCACAAGCTCTATCTAATTGTGTACAGCTTATCTCGATTCCTGTAGTTTCCCGAAAATCGAATTTTTATCCATTTTCCAATTTTCGAGCCCCCGTCTTCCGATTTACAAGCGATCTCCGGAGCCTATCTTCTCTTGTTTCATTGACTGCTCTCGATAGTTGGCAGCCCCTACTGCCAAGAATCGATTGGTTGATTTGACTCGATAGTTGGCAGTAGGGGCTGTTGTGTTGACTTTAAAGGCTTTTAAAGGGTCTCCGGCAGTGAATGTAGAGACAGCTACTCTACTTCGTAAGTCGTGTAGCTTGTCGTGGGTTGTCTGGGGGTACCACACGATAGGGCTGCATCCTCTACACTCACTGCCGGAGACCCTCGCCGTCTGATCTACATTCCCTACCGCAGACCCCCGTCGTCTCGCTCTAGCCACTCGCTGTAGGAATCGCTGCTGCAGCGGTATGCGAACCGCCATTCCATTTTTCCGCTTTCTTATGCAGCATGTGCTGATTCCCCCACTAGGGGGCAGATCCCTGCGTTACGTGGGGCAGATCCCCTGTGTGCCCGCTGTGCACTTGTCCAGGGGTGCACGCGGAAATTTGGTCCTGGTTAGTGTACCGCACCCTATCTTACTCGCAACAGGACATTCGTCGTTATTCAACTATTTGGGCCCCAGAGTTCGAAATTTTTTCGCTGAAACTTCGCCCAGGGGGGTTTTTGGGGGCGCTTATCGCGAATCTGATACCCAAATTGCGTATTTCGTACAAGTATGGCACTTACACTACCCTCCCCATGAGAGGTGGGGTCCACTCGGGATCACCAATTTCGCTGAAAATTTCCGGTGAATGGGGCTAAGCCTTCGTGAGGGAAGAGATCCCCTCCCCCGCCTCCTGCTTAGGCCCATTCATCAGCAAAAAGTGGTCATCCCACGTGCACTCTTGGGGAGGGGTGTTAGTGCCATACTTGTAAGAAATACGCAAAATGAGTATCAGATTCGTGATCAGCGTCCCCAGAAACCCCCCTGGGCGAAGTTTCAGCGAAAAAAATTTCGAACTCTGGGGCCCAAATAGTTGAATAACGACGAATGTCCTGTTGCGAGTAAGATAGGGTGCGGTACACTAACCAGGACCAAATTTCCGCGTGCACCCCTGGACAAGTGCACAGCGGACACACAGGGGATCTGCCCCACGTAACGCAGGGATCTGCCCCCTAATGGGGGAATCAGCACATGCTGCATAAGAAAGCGGAAAAATGGAATGGCGGTTCGCATACCGCTGCAGCTGCGATTCCTGCAGCGAGTGGCTAGAGCGAGACGACGGGGGTCTGCGGTAGGGAATGTAGATCAGACGGCGAGGGTCTCCGACAGTGAATGTAGAGGCAGCTACTCTACTTCGTAAGTCGTGTAGCTTGTCGTGGGTTGTCTGGGGGTACCACACGATAGGGCTGCATCCTCTACATTCACTGCCGCGAGACCCATGTCGTCTCGCTCTAGCCGCTTGCAGCAGGGAATTGCTGCAGCAGCGCTATGCGAACCGCCGATGAGGAATGAAAAATGGCATGGCGTGCTCACCGAGTCTCCCTTTTATAAGAGCTGTCGTGGTAGGCGGAGCAAAATCGACCGATCGATAGTTGGCAGCCCCTACTGCCAAGAATCGATTGGCTGATTTGACTCGATAGTTGGCAGCCCCTACTGCCAACTATCGAGTCAAATCAACCAATCGATTCTTGGCAGTAGGGGCTGTCAACTATCGAGAGCAGTCAATGAAACAAGAGAAGATAGGCTCCGGAGATCGCTTGTAAGTCCGAAGACGGGGGCTCGAAAATTGAAAAATGGATGAAAATTCGATTTTCGGGAAACTACAGGAATCGAGATAAGCTGTACACAATTAGATAGAGCTTGTGCTGCTGAGCAATACGGTATGTCCGCCTTCCTAAAATGTTGAAATTCTGATGAGTTATTGGGCAAAAACTCACACTACCAATGCCAGGTGAACGAAGTGCCGACTTTGGAAGAATTTCTAGGAGAATCCGAAACAATTTGGGCAAGTTCTGCTACGTGTTCCTTTCCTACAGTGGCTTTTCTGTTGAAAGGAGAAAAGCTGGTCGTCGTGTCTCTCTCGAATATTGAGAGACGAGGGTTCAAAGTCAGAAGATCGTTGACTCGAATGACCACAGTTGAGCGAGGGGGGGGGGGTCGTGACTTGGCAAAAAATTGGTGAAAACCGTGTTCGATACATTGGGGCGTATTGTATACTGTTGGATAGAGCTTGAGCTGCTGAACAGCACAGCATGTTTACTTTCCTGAAATACCGTAATTTTCACGAGTTATTCAGCGGAACATTTTTCACAAGTGGATTTGATGCCTACTTTGAATGAGTTTCTGGAAACATCCAGTACAATGTAGAGAAGGTTTCCTACGGAATTTTATTTTCAACAGACTACCCTATTGAAACAAGAGAAGATAGGCTCCGGAGATCGCTTGTAAATCGGGAGACGGGGACTCGAAAATTGGAAAATCGATGAAAATCCGATTTTCGGAAAACTGAAGAAATCGAGATAAGCTGCATACTGTTGGATAGAGCTCGAGCTGCTGAACAAAACATTGTGTTTACTTTCCTAAAATATTGAAATCTTCACGAGTTATTAACCAAAAAATTGTTCACAAGTCGATCTGGTGCCCACTTTGGGCGATTTTCTGGACGAGTCTAGAAGAATCTGGAGAGGAATTTCAACAGTGTGGTATTCTCCAGTGACTACTCTGCCAGAATCAAAAGAGCAGTTCAAATAGCATCGCTTAGGAACTGAGATACAGCAGTCCAAAGTTGGAAGAACAAGAGGATAACGGTGAACACTGTTGAACGGGCAACTCGTTCGCGGCAATGCGACGTCGCGTCGCGAAAATCGTTATATTCGGCTAACTAAAAGGGTTTCAGGTAAGATTTCTATACCATTCGATAGAGCTTGAGCTGCTGAGCTCAGCCATGTGCTCGGTTTCGCAGAATGTTGAATTCTAAGGAAGTTATTCAGAAAAGACGAAAAAGCCGATTTTTTTCGTCTTTTCCGTGAAAAGTGCAATCCTTATGGCCAGTACTGTATTAGTGTATTTTCAATAATAGTTATTAAAACTGTCAACTGGAATCAAATTCCTTATATTTTCACCGATCTGTACCCAAAAATGCAAGGTGACATATCTTTTCGCGAACTACTGTAGGTTGCGGAATCCTTTAAAACTTTACAGTCAAGCCACTGTGAGGACTTTTTTAAAGCGTTCCAGTGTTTCATGACCATTGGTTATTGGCGTCAGAATATCGCTGATTCTTTCTCGTACTGTAATATGTGCAAAAAATGGGTCAAAAGTCTCACTTATATCTTTTCATCCTAATTTGAGATCTTTGCTCCCAGATGTTGACCGACAGTGGGTGGACGTTCCTTCCTGAGATGTCCCTACCTAGGGAAGGCCTCGGCGTCGTCGATGTTGATGGTAAGTCCATGTAGTAGCTGAACCATATATTTTCTGCAGTTACCATTGCGACGCTCTCTTCGAAGTCAGTTTTCGATTTTGTTTTTTGTGTTTCCTTTTTAGGTTCCCTTTTCGCTTTTGGTGGTTGGAGCAGTAAAGGTGATCTCTCTTGTATAGAATATCTGGATTTTGATTACAGTCAATGGAAAATGTCTCAGGCACGTCTTCCTTGTCTTTTTGTTCTCTTTTTATCCTTCTTTTGGGGCTCGAAAATTTTCGCCTTTTCTTAGGTAGAGATGCCGCGGAAGAATGCCCACTTCGGAATCACCCTCTTGCCGTGAGCCCTTTGCATTGGTACCATCCAATTTGAAGAGCCTTTATTTTGCTGCTACTCAACCATATCAAGGCGAGATCGGGCTGTATCAAAATATTAATCACTTATTCACCCATGTTGACGTTACTCGAAGTTTGTTGTTTTTTTCATGTTCTGTTTGTTGTCATACATTCCGAAGTACTTCTATTCTCTTGTATTTTCGAGTGTTTCTCGGACCTTTTTCATCAATGAAATCTCGCAAGATTCGAAAGATGGGGTTGTGTGAAAAACCAGTGAGTGGAACTGCAGCACATTGGGAATCGATTGGGAGGGTTTCAGCATTCGACTGTTGCAAATTTATTCCAAGGCACTGCAGAATGGCTTTACTTGCGATTGTGGATACCACGCGGTTATCCTGATCTTATAAAATGGGGAAAGCAGTGAAGGTTTTCGGGAATATAGCAGCTCACAGGGAAAATGTGAAGTCCGTCATCGGAAATTTAAGGTTAGGATCGTAATTCGAAAAGGTTTAGAATCGTAATAAAAACGAAATAAAATGTATGAAAACAGGTAGAATTACGACAATGAACTCTGTACGAGGATGTGTCTATCCAAGTTCTAAGTCAGTGTGTCAACCTTCTTCGAAATCATAGTGTTATATTACGCGTGTAGGGAGGGATTCAAGGTTTGGCGAGCCATGGGAGGGGATCACTCGATTTTTTGGGTGAAATCATGCTTGAAACTCAACTGAACCTGTAACTCATCCAAGATTGGAGCCCCATCAGGTACTGGTCTATCGATCGATGGCAAGCAGATCAGAGAATCGACGGACCACCGTAGACATCGTGGCAACTTTCTTCCTATTGTAGCCGCCTAGAGAATTAGAGATTACAGTAGACAAATGCTTCAAGCACATGCCCTTCCTCTATTGACTCCGGCAGTAATGTTACATCTCCATTTTCTAGTGAATTTGTCTTGTTGCTCTAAGAATGTCGACTATCACTAGTAACCTCGGTACGAGGCAAAGGGGCTTAGGGCTGTCATGGGCGAAAATAAGGAAGTGACCAGGTCGCAGTGCCACTGAGGCTGAACTGTCTACATCCGCTGCCTGGAGGGTATTAGTCTAGATGGCACCACCGCCAGCTGAGCCGAACCGTTTGCTATCCGTCTCCCCGGCGAGAAGGCCCACAAAGGGTTCGGTTCCAACTGAATGTCGACTGATCTACAAAATTAACACTGGAGCTTGAACTTAGCAAGCATCACATTGAAGCTTGAGGTGTTCCATACATGTATACCTCAACTTATCAAAAATAAATTTAAAAAATTGAGTGTGAAAACCATGACATGATAAATATTCCATAGGTTGTAAACCTTCCAATTGAACTTTTGCCACTTCTTAATTTTTCAAATTTATTACTTTGAAACAGAACCCAATTGAGGCATGTATGGTATATTATTAGACTATGATGTGTTGCCTTTCTGCGTTTTGAGATGGCCTTGCTTGTGGAGACTTTTTTCCTCTCCGCATTACTAAATGTAAATGCATTCTCTCAATTGTTGTTGCTTCGATGCCAGTTGAACACGATTTGTTGCGAACGAAATGAATAAATAAATACTTCTATGAAAATAAGTCGAATACTACTACCATAAACCACTGAACTAGACAAATGCATCGCATCAGCGACGTTTGTGCATCTGCTTCCAAAATGACATTGAGACAGGCTATGAGAAAGTCTGTGGGAGGAAGAGGGTGGAAAGGTGAGGAAGAAGGTGGTAGATGTTCGTTCAAATCGTTTGCTGGAGCTCAACGTACTGCTCTAGAAGTTGTTCAGGTCTGCACAACTGTGAATCCGCTTTTGCAGTTCTTCTATGTAGTGGACCATCGATCGATGGTCTCTCGAGAATATAGTCGACCAGTGGGCGATGATAACAAACGGGTGGGCCCATCGCCTAGCTCGACCCTTTTCGTTGCGCGCGACTCCACTATACAGGGTGGCAAAAAATGACGTACGCCATAAAAAGTGTTCATAATTCTTCTTTCTTAAGACATTTGCTCAAAAAAATTATTCATATTCAAGAACAGAGCATGAAATTCATAGTTACCAAATGTTTTCAAAGTGGCTGGCTTCAGTTTTCATATAAATGGTATTTTATTACTTAATGAAATCGATGGTGCGCCGCAAGTAGTAATTTTCTATATTGTTTCATACTTTGATCAGCTCTTCTCACAACCTAACTAAATTTCGGATTTTGGACTTCTGAGTTTTCTTCTGTAATAACTCAAACGGATAAGTTCAACGGATTCAGTTAAAGAATGTTAAAGGGCTAGAAACCCGCAGACGAAATGGAGCTGTTTTCGGGCTCATGGAGGTGCAGTACTGGTTTGGCTGCTTATACCGTTACTTAACGGTGGAATTGGGATGTTTCTGCGTCAAGATTCTTTCGAGACACTGCAGCTTCTAAAAGAATCTCTTCTCCATAAATTTTCGTATTGCTTTTATCTTTTCTATCGATAAAAATGAGGAAAGTCTTGCCTGAAGCACTGAAATCGCTTCTAAGCACTAAGTTCATTGGATATCAGAATTTCACGGTGGTTTTTCGCTTGCAGTTATTCAATGGAGTTGTGTTAAAAAGATGAGGGTGATTTTGAAAATTTTAAGCAACGCACATAGTGAAAGTTTATCATCGAAACAGAGGCCGACCTCATTGCGGCCTACCTTGGAAGATTACCACAATTTCTTTCGATTTTTCCTACATTTCATATTCATATTCATATTTATTCAATCCAGCAACACTGGCGAAAAAAATGGTCCAATTTGATAGGTAAGAGTTTGTGCTTCAAGCAGAAGATAACTTCAAAGCCTAGACTTTTTACATACTATCATTTGAACCGATTTGCAAAAATATTCGAACTCTTTTATCAACTTCACGTCATTTTATTAGCTAATCCTCTTCTTAAGGATACCATTCCACTCTTATGTATTGACAGTAAATTTACATCCACCTATGTGTTTTGTTTGAACATGAACTTCATCAAAGCATTGCTTCACAATCTCCTGGGCGATTCATAGGGAAACACCAAGCCTCGATGAAAACGCTGAGTTCTCCAACCCACCTGTCGGTTATTGTGCAATCGCGTTTCGAGTTAAACAGTTTTTCCAAATGGATAGGAAATAAAAATTTTCCTTTGAAAGACCGATAATGGGCATCTAATAAATATCTTAGAAGAAAAAAGCATGCAGAAAGATGCCATACAATAGTTGAAATTTTGTCGAATGTAGCGCGCACGTAATTTTTTGCCATCCTGTACTTAACACGTTGACGACAGCGACTAATTCGCGTGTCTAGCGCGTGAGACCAACCGATTTTCTAGCGCGCCGAGGCTGTGGCATGATGCAGGCATACGGCGAATTTTTTGAAAATGGAAGTGAATAGTAAATCTTGAAGACTACATATACAGTTCTGTAATATCGAGGATTGTGACTATTCCTTTTTATTGCAACGAAAATAGAAGAATAACAGCTGGAAGTCTCTAGAATTTCCTTTTCTCCTATCCAGGTTAAAAGGAAATTGTTATTCGTTTATTGTTTATTATTTGTTTATTCTAATATAACCAATATCTGTTTGTATTTATTTGTCTGTTTCAGTAACCAGCATTTGTTTGCATTTATTTGTCTCTTGCAATAACTAATATTTGTTTTTACGAGTAAACAAAGGTAGTGCATAATCAAAAATTCCAGTAAATCAGAAGCTAAAAATCATTTTCATGGACCACGCTTCCTATACCATTGTGCAAAGCTCTGCTAAAAGACATCCTCCGAAATTCTGAAATGTATCGAGAAAAATACAATGCAAGACTGTGGCGTGGGATAACGCCACACTGTCGTCAACGGGTTAAACTCGCCGCAAGGATAGTCTCTGGCTAGTTGCGTAGGCACTGGCGCCCGATCTTGACCAAACTGGCGGAAGAATGAGGGTTACCTTTAGCGAGAGAACTTTGAAATATGAAAGAATTGAAAAGAAGGAAAAACAAAGATGGTCCACTGCTAAAGGTGAATCTCAGATGGAATACATTCAAAACATAGTCGATGGAAGTATAATAGAAACAACGACGAAAAGCTAAGATCGTTGCGTGTTTCTAGCTAAAGGAGAGCTCGAAGGCGACGACGTGATGACGGATGATGATGACGACGGATGACGAAAGGAGATGACGACAGATGTGAACCTTTATGACCCATATTCTCAGCAGTGGACACCAGGTAGGTGGTACTGTTCTTCTTAGGGTGTTTATGATCATTCTAGAAAATCACATTTGTGAAGAAACAGCTAAGGTGTAGTGGATACAGTTCTACTACTTATTACCTGGCTTTTCAATTTGAAACAGCTGCAAAAAAATTTCACATAAATGTTCTGGACCAGCTCAGTCAGTTGGTGACCTTATGGTCCTTCCCCGGCCCACCATCACCCACAATTTATTTATTTATTTATTTAACTGAAAATCCAACAACAGACTGCAACGAATAGGGTAAGAATCGGAGAGCACTTTTTGGACATGAACAAAGCACAAAATAGCGAATTAAGGACACCTTAAGACTTCCAGCTGATGGACAAGTTGATTTGATATAAAGCCTGATTTAGTGAACCAGGTAAGCTGAGGATATGGAGGAGGTCAAGTTAACTCCAATGCGATGAGCAAAATAACAAGCACCATGCTACTCACGCCCCTAAGGGAAAGTGCTTCAAAGACAAGAAAAAAAACGGAATTGCTACTTGACTGTCCAGCTACCCTGAAAGGGATGACGTCCCACTTTTTTCACGACTCTGAAAAATGATGAATATTCTGGTGATGGAAACTGGCTGGTGTTGATCGAGATGCGCCATGCATTCGTCTTCCTTTCACAATCGTAGAAACGTGGTGAACGCCTTTCAAGTTTAACGAAAGATATTACTAGAAGAATTCTGCTGATATTAATGTTTTCACCTTCACAGGCAAGACTGATTACCCGATCCCGAAGGATTTGTTAGGCCCGGCGAGGATCGATCACACAACCGTGAGGAAATCAGCAGCGCTTCTTGCCTTTGCCTCTACCACTGGTGGGTATAAGAAAATGTAAAGGATTACCATAGTCATAACTAATGGTTCCTGTGTGAATTATCCGGTAAAATGAATTGGAAAGCGGTGGTAAAAGAACCGACCACATCATGGAATGATAACATCGTCGATTGATGCGGGTGCTTCACTCTCCACTGACTGTTTTCAATTCCATCAGAAGGGAAGGCGGTCGATTTGCTCGACTATGGGGTTGTTTCTGTTTTTTTTTACAAAATTCATATGTGGCTCGCTTGACGCCGACAACGGGACAGCTTTTCAATTTTCCAATTTTCTTTTATTTCAACGAGTACATAGCCCTGGAGCTAACTAGCTGATATTTCAGAAGATCACGCAAAAAGCATGTACGACTTCGAACTCCATCTCGGAATCCGTCTTCCTCCGATCACCCGTGCCACCATTCACTGACTTCATTGAACGAATTTATCGTCGGAGCAAATATCGAACCAGTAGAGCGCCATAACATCGTTCAGCCTCTCGATCTATTCCAGCGGCATGACTTCTCGGTAAGCTCTCCCTCCTATGGCGCATTCATTGCTCCATCGTTGGTCACCAATTTTTAAACCATGTTTTTTATGTTAAGGAACAGATCAACAATTTTACCCAAACACATGGAAAAGGACGCCTTCAAAGAGAAACTCAAAAGGGAAGAAACGCAAAGATTGGAGATGACCACAACTAGAAACAAGGACAGAAACGAAAGGAGGCAAAGATCCTCTCATAAGCGCTAGAGATTAACTTTCACATCGTACTAATAAATGTCACTGTCTGTTCAGTAAAGTGCAGGTTTTCCATTTTTTAACATGACCGCTGATATTGACGACTGTATGAACGATGGTGCCAGGATGGTGCAAAAATAGAGGCTCTGGCTGGATTCGAACCAGCGCTTCTGACCTAGCTGGGCAGCGCGATGGTAGATAGAGGGTGTCAGCAGGTCCTGTTGTGCAGTGGTCCGACATAAGGGTGCTCTGAATGCACCCGGAACGCAGGTTCGAACCCCGGCTTAGCCGCGATTTTTGCACTGACCTTAGCACCAATGGGACAACTACCTCTAGTGTACGTAATAATTCTACCGACCTAATCAACGCCGACCCTTTATCATACTTACGAGCATTAAAGAGGCTTAACATCAAATGGCGCTACGGAACTGTTTCAAACCTGTGAATTGCTAGATTGCTACTCTTCCAATTTCTATTGAGCCGAATGGACCCTTTTTGAAAATCGATATTGATGCGGATCACAGGTCCCAGATGAGCGATTTCGCAACAGTACTGCACTTCGACGAGGATTTCATAAGGCCATCATTTCCCATTCGTCATCCAACGGTCGTTTAAGTTTAGTTCACTGTCACCGACCGGTGGACTACTGTCCATCTAGGTCATCTGGTATTTTTAGATGAAGTGGTTTTTTTTATAAAGAGGCCTCTTTTCCCGTTCTTCAGTCTATGCTGACATATGTACATTATCTGTAGCTCGTGAAAATCCGCGTTCTGCACTTCTTTTCGGTCATCTCTTCTTCGTTCTTCTAAACAAACAAACATAGAAATTTGCTAGAATCCATCATTCTCCGTACCTCCACTGCACAATAGAATGCCTTCTGAGTTCGTCGATGAGAAGTTGCCATCTGAAGTTCTCTCCAAACTAGCGAGTTTTAGAGAGTAAGTACTATTTTATAGTGTTTCTAGTGGACTGCTTGGAACTCACTTTCCTATATTTTAGATCTGGTACATTTTGCGATGTGATCTTAGAAGCCGACAGTAGCTTGAAGGCCAAGTCCGAGCCAACCCCACCTACCTCTATTAGGGCTCATAAACTTGTTCTGGCAGCTGTTTGTCCGTACTTCAGGTAACTGACTACCGATACCCAAGTTTAATTATGTAAATTGGCGGCACTTGTTGAATGTTTCGATTTCACGGACCTGCCTTAGGTTAAAAAAAAATTTCTTTGACACTTTGTCTATGGGTGTTATTTGGGAGCCTGACCCCAAAGCTGACGTCCGTTTCCCGAATTTTGGCTGAGGACCAGCCATACCGTTAAATTTGGTGGTCTGGTCGAATGGCTCCCCGACCGTTAAATTTGGTGGTCTGGTCGAATGGCTAAAACCTTGTCTAAGTAGGTTATTTGGAATGCTGATTACGAGCGAGCGCTGATAGCTTTTTCTCAATTTTCGATTGATTTCGGGAGATTCTGGTAGGTACTCCGCGCCTCCACCCTGTTCCCACCCTCACGCCATCATTGCTCACATAAATTTATCCGGCCGAAGTAGGCCGAAATAGGGCAAAATTCGTAAGGCCAAAATCATGATCGTAGTCAGCATTCAGCGAGGTTTGAGCCAAATCCGACATTTTGGTCTGAACACCCGAAATATGGGTGTTCCTCGGCTGAAATTCGGAAAATGGATATCGGATTGGTGGTCAGCGCCCCAAATAACGTCAATAGCCGAAGTTTAAGCAAAAACTAATTTGATGACCTAGAGAACTTTTAACAAGTTTAAGCAAAAACTAATTTGATGACCCAGAGAACTTTTAACAAGTTTAAGCAAAAACTAATTTGATGACCCATAGAACTTTTAACAAGTGCCAAGTTGACTATTGAAACTGTTACATTTCAAGGACTCCAGCCCTCAATTTTTTTCAGTCACTCAAATTTGCTGAAACTTCGTATAGGTGGGTAGTTAGGAGCGCTGATTACGAACCTGCCGTCCGTTTTTCACACGGTGGCCTCGGACCACCCATATTGCTGTTTTTGTGACTTAGTCGAAGTCACGGATTTCGCTCAAACTTCGTCCACCACGGTATTTGGGGTCCTGAACATGACGGTCAACAGTACCAGAGTTCAAAATATAAAAGATAAACTTACATATTTGGAGATGCTAGGTTATTCGCAAAACACTGACATCGGACCCCGTCCGATGTCAGTGTTTTGCGAATAACCTAGCATCTCCAAATATGTAAGTCAATCAACTAATTCTCGTCTATAAACCGCTAAACAAAGCAGCAAATAGCAGAATAGTTTCGCAATAAAAGATAAAATCTACGAAGTGATCTCGAAATCATAGCCCAGTAAAGTGGACGGGATTGATCAGGGACAACGGAACAGGCAGAGTGAAAGCGTTGTTGGTCCATTACGGTATTTTCTTGGGACAGGTGCAGTATAAATCGGTATTTCCGTCTTCAGATGTAGTAATATCAATTTATCGAGTGGGAAAAACCGTACATGTTCGTGGGAACTTGGTACATCATAATTTCGCCAAGAATCACGAATAATTCAAAATCTTTCATGTCTCAGGCGGAATAGTAGTAAGGTCGAAAATTAAGCACTATTCAACCTAACGGACTCTAGTCCTTGATTTTCTTTCGAAATTCGCTGAAACTCTGCACTGGGGTTATTGAGGGCGCTGATCACGAATCTGATTGTCAGGTCCGTTTTTCACCTGCTGGTCTCGGACTACCCATACCGGGTGGTCCAGTCAGGATCACCGATTTCGCTGAAACTTTGTCTATGGAAGTTCTCTGGTGTCCTAAACACGATGGTGAATTCCGTTTTCCAAATGGCTGCCGAATAAGGTAGTAATAGGTGAGTTTCACCAGTTAAGGTCGGTAGGTACTGACCTACTGCTACCGTATCCGGCCACCATTTGGAAAACGGTCTTCACCATTGTGTTCAGGACAAAGAGAACTCCCATAGACAACCTTTCCTACCTGGTGAGTTTCAGCGAATTCGGTGACCCTGACTGGACCACCCTTGTAACGAGTTGAGTGGTCTGAGACCACCCATGTGAAGAGCGGACAGCAGATTCGTGATCAGCGCCCTCAATTACCCCCCTGTGCAAAGTTTCAGTGAACTTCGACGACTGAAAAAATCGAGGACTGGAGTACGTTAAGTTGACTAGTGCCGAAAATTATTTTGCATGGTTTTGTCGATATTTACCTAACGAAAGCATCCACAACCTCGGAATTCGCGACATCAAATGTTTCTTTTTCTCATTTGAGGCAGACAGCTAGAAGCTAGGGAAATTAAGGAAATACAGTTCATAGTTCTCATCATGTTTTTGTTGTTACTGATATGGTCATTTTTGTGATGGATTGCAGAGATACGCTTTCAATGGGCAATTTTGTGGAATCCAAGGAGATCCGTATAGTTGTGAAAGTGAGGATCATTTCATCATTGTTTTTGTATTCTACAAGTTACAACTGTTTGGAAACGACGAGGCTCTAAGCAGTAATCTCCGGTGAATAATCTTCACAGATCTAAATATTTATATTTAGGACATTGATGATGAAACTCTGAGGTTGTTGGTGGACTACATGTACAGCAGCCGCCTTAATATCGATGAGAAGAACCTCCGTGCCCTGTTTGGTGCTGCTAAGATCCTACATCTCGACTCGGTTCGTAGCGAATGTTCAAGGTAAGGTTTAACAAAAATAGTGCACAAAATATACGTCGTTTTGCAGGTCGCCTATTCCTGTGTTTCGCATTTTACTTGATCTTCCTTTTTTTTATTGAAATCATTGATCTATCCAACCTTCGCAGGTATTTCATAGAACACCTTAGCATATCGAATTGGATGGAAATAGCTGCCTTTGCAAAAGCACATGATTGTACTGAACTGGACGATGCCGCGGTCTCGTTCGCACGACAACATTTCTGGTTCGTCGTGCTAATTTCTTTTTATGCTGTAATGGTGGTACGAGGATCGTTGCAAAAATTGCGGATCAGTCGGGATTCGAACCAGCCTCTCGAGCAGATGGTTTTCTTCAGCAGCTGTGCCAGTCATCTAACACCATCATGAGGCTGGAGGATTTTGCTCCCATCACTCATACGTGATAACGATATGAGCCGATAAGCCGGACTTGAAATGGTACCTGATTGTGAGGGCATTTCTAGTATTGGTGTGAAATTCTTGCAAGGGAGCGAAGATGACTGATCCAGTTGGAGAGCTAATGACCCTTTAGTGGTTTATACGGCGGTGTATCTGGTTCGAATCACGCCCGAGTCGCTACTTTTTCAGTGATCCTAGGACCATTACTGCAACTGCTACTTCTATACATAGCACTAATGTGCAAAAATGGTAGAGTTCCCTCATTAAGGACTTTCTTGTGCAAAACCACCCTACATTATCATTATATCCCACTTCCGTTACTCGGCTTTTTTTTTGCAGACTAGCTATGAATGGCAAAAGTAGATTTGTGTCAATTATTCATTCATCGATAAAATTGTTACCCGCCCTGATTATGAAATTTAAAAGTTGGGTTTTCTTTACCTAATAGATCAATTTGGTGGTGTATAGGGCCGTAATCTTCGCTGAAGCAACTTAAGTCTTCTGGGTTTTCAGGGAGCTTGTTGAAAGTGACGAACTGTTGTCGATGGATGAGACTACTTTCCTCCATTTCATCTCTGATGATCGTCTTAATCCAAAGGTATACTCGTCACGGTTTAGGACAGTAATAAAAACAATATAAAAAGCAAGAAAAGAGGTGAAATTACGACAATGAACTGTGTACGAGGAAGTGTCTATATAGTTCCTAAGTCAGTGTCTCAACCTTCTCCGAAATTATTGCACCAATTTACCCGATTAGAGAGGGATTCAAGGTTTGGCCAGCCCTGGGCCAGGATCACTTGGCTTTGTGGGTGAAATTGTGCTCGAAAATCAACTGAGCGTGTAACACATCCAAGATCTGGGGATGAGGGAGTCAGAATCTAGACTCTTTCTGTTGTCTCCTTTCTTTTTAAAAGACCCCGGACCGCGTGCAGTAAACCGAGGGACTTGAGCCACTAAATGTGTCCGTGCTCTTTTGGAGCGCTTAGTATGGACTCAGCGCAGTGAAAATTCACCGCCAATTCCATCCAAAACCCAGCCACTAAATGTGTCCGTCCTCTTTTGGAGCGCTTAGTTTGGACTCTGATGATCAACAAAATTTCCTCCTTTCCCTACCACAGTGTCCGTCCTCTTTTGGAGCGCTTAGTTTGGACTCTGGTGATCAACAAAATTTTCTCCTTTCCCTACAGGGAAAATTCACCGCCAACTCCACCCGAAACCCAACCAAAGCGCGGCTTCGCCGCGCTTTGGCTGGTTTTAAAAGGTGTGTGCCATATTTACCTAATGCTTTTTGCGCAACCCAAATATTTCTTTCTTCATCTTCACATTCGAAAAGAGGGGAGCTTGAAAGCCCACTATCGTGTAAGCTAGATTTATCTAATTTTATGGTGAGGACGCGGTGTTCGAGGCTGTAATCAACTGGGTTAAGCACGATTCATCAAGACGGGCGTCGCTGCCGAAGTATGTTTGTCCGGTTCGCTTCCTTTTGGCTGAACAATTTTTGATTTTTTTCTGTTTTCTAATCGGAATGATCCATTGTTTTAAGTGTTCTCGTGGGAGTTCGCCTGCCGCTGATATCACGCGAGTTTCTACTCGATCGTGTTTATACTGAACCTATGGTATGTGTCTCTGCGAGTTTAAGATATTATTTCAGCTACATTTTCATAATTATGGCAGATACGAGAATCTTCCGCTTGTATGGTGATGCTCGGCAACATTTTCCACAATATGCTGAGCAAAAACAAGACCTCAGACATTCCTGAGAGCTGGTATCGTCGTCGTCAAACTCCACATCCTAAGGTAAATTGAAAGCAAATCCCAGACTTACGAATTCCCTATTTTCTGATTCAAAACCACTGCGGTCTTACCTGGCTTGGAATAATGGGATTCGCTTTCTTTGCAGATGATAATGATTGCTGGGGGAGAGCGTAATGGCGTCTCAAGTCTCGCAGATGTGAACATTTATGACATATATTCTCAGAAGTGGACTCCGGGTAGGTGGTACTGTTCTTCTTAGGTGTTTATGATCATTCTAGAAAATCACATTTGTTGAGAAACGGTTGAGGTGTAGGGTACACAGTTGTGTTGGTTATTACCTGGCTTTCCTGAATTGTTATATTTTAGCCGCATCGCTGCACCAGCCGCGAAGATCTTTCGGCATGGCAACGGTCGATGATTTGATCTATGCGGTTGGTGGAGCAAGCATTAACGATGTTCTTCGATCTGTAGAGATTTACGACGCGCAAAGGTATCCTTATTGTTTTTTTTGTTCCGTGTCCGATTTTCGGCATTGATTCCTCTTGAAATCGTTTATTGTTGAGCCTCGACAATAATTGTCGCGACTCACTGTAACGCTGCCGTCGTCGAAGTTTGGAAGCTTGAAAATGCATTTACAAACCATTCGCTCATTATTATTATTAAACTAGAACTATTTCGAAACCATTTCGTTCTACAATAGATTATTCGAAGCACCATAGGAACGGGAAGCGCAAAAAATACCAAAAGCACACCTGAATATTGCTGCAGAAACACTCCACACGTCACCCTCAGATGCAGAAGTGAGCTGGGGCCGTATGATCGTCTCACCCGAGATAGCTGGGGATGGGGAGGAGGCGGCGCGCGGGGAGCCCCTCCCCTTCCCCAGCAATCTGGGGTGAGACGAGCATACGGCTCCTGGTGAAACAACTTTATCCTAGGGATCCCCTCTGGTACCTGGGACAGAACTGTACCGATTTCCTATTGGAAGGCCTTTATGACGACGCTCTCCTAGTGATGTAGATGGCGTGGTCCTCCTTAGTATACCCAAATGCCCCTTAACCCATACATCGCAGACCAGTCAACTCAGCACACGAGCGAAACATCTAATCAAATATACCATTTTCATTATTTTACCGCGTTCAAAAGTAACATTCCTCATCTTCGTAGGGATTGGTGGCGAGCTGGACCGAAAATGCAGTACTGTCGTTATGGTGTAGGAGTAACAGCTCTCAATGGGAGAATATTCGCCGTAGGAGGTAATATTGGCACCCAAGCTGGTCGCAAAGCTGAAATGCTGGATCCAAGACAAGGTACGGTACAAATTCTGTGCCACACGGATTTCCATTGTTAAATAACTTTGCGCGGAGTAGTACCTTCTTTTAGGGAAGTGGATTTCATTGCCGTCGATGAGAAGTGGGCGCTCTCATTTTGGACTGGCAGCTGTCAATGGTCTCCTTTACGCAGCAGGCGGCGATTCTAAAAGCCCAATTCTCAATTCGGTACTTTTCAATTACCAGCGTTTCACGAGGTTTGAAAGATAAGACATTCAGGTGGAGGTATACGATCCTCGAGCATGCCGCTGGACGGCTGCTGAACCGATGCTTAAGAAACGCTGGTACGCAGGTGTCACGGTGCTTCGCGATCAAATCGTTGTTGTCGGCGGCTCCGATGAGAATGATACGGTTCTTTCATCCGCTGAGGTTATTCCTCATAGCCAATATTTTTGACTTAGTATTGTTAGCAGCTCCATTTTTGAGAATACTATAATATATACACCTGGTCGATCGAGCGATCGATCATGTTCCGGGCTAACCAAGCCTTCCACCCTCCGGGGGCAGGTAAATTGGTAACAGATTTGTTTGGGAGCGTAAAGACACTGACGTGGTATAGCGGCTGTCAGGTGTAAGTCATTGTATAGGCCAAATACTCATTCACTACGTTTTGAAGGGAACACGAATGTGGCAGCACGTCCTTGAGAGACTGACCAACGTCGACACATTTACCTTTTTACCTTTACCAAATATTAGCTCGTGGTTAACTACTTTGTTGCCTTTCAATAATTAATTGCAAAATTCGATTGCTTGCTTTTGGAGATTTTTGGATAGTTTGAAAGTTATGTTAAAATTCCTTGTGAGCATGTTTCACTGCTTGAAACATGGCAAATATGTAGGTAGCGGAATTCTATGAAGCTCAACAGTCAAGCTAGAGCGAGGACATTTTTTGAAGCATTCCAGTGCTTCATGACCATTGGTTATTTGCGTCAAGATATCGTGAAATCGTGGTTTCTTTCTTGTACTGTAATATGCACAAAAATCGGTCAAAAGTCTGTTATTACATCTTTTCAACCTAATTTGAAATCTTTGCTCCTAGATGTTAACTGACAAAGGCTGGGCGTTCTTTCCTGAGATGTCCTTACCTAAGGAAGGCCTTGGCGTCGTTAATGTTGATGGTAAGTCTATGTAGAAGCTGAACCATGCATTTTTCTGCAGACACCTCTGCGACACTCTATTCGAAGCCTGTTTTCAATTTTGTTAAAATGCGTTTCCTTTTTAGGTTCGCTTTTCGCTTTTGGTGGTTACGACGGTGGAGATTTTCTCTCATGTATAGAATATTTGGATTTTGATTCAAGTCAATGGAAGATGTCGCAGGCATGTTTTCCTTCTCTTGTTGTTCTTTTTTTCGTTATGGGGCTGCGTATGTAGCATTTTGGCTTTTTCCTTAGGTCGAGATGCCGCGGAAGAATGCCTACTTCGGAATTACCCTCCTGCCATGAGCCCTATACTTTGGAACCATCCAATTTGAAGATCCTTCGTATTACTGCTACCTAAGCATATCAAGGCGAGATCAGACTGTATCAAAATATTAATCACATATTCACCCATGTTGATGTTACTCGAGATTTTTTTTCATGTTCTATTTGTTGTCATACATCCCGCAGTCGAAGTATTTCTATTCTCGTGTGTTTTCGAATGTTTCTCGGACTTTTTTATCAATGAAATCTTGCAGGATTCGTGAGATGGACTTATGTGAAAAAACCAGTGAGTGGAACAGCAGCACATCGGGAATCGATTGGGAGGATTTCAGTATTTGACTGTTGCAAATTTATTCCAAAGAACTGTAGAATGGGTTTACTTGCGATTTTAGATACCACGCGTTTGCCCTGATCTCATAAAATGGGTCCCGGTAAAAAGTTTTTTCTCCTAAATTCCTTGAAAAGTAAGCAAGATTGTAACCATAGTCTACCTAAATCGACAATAGAATGTGGGTTAATGTATTCTCCGGTCAGAATTTTGAAATTTTTTGAAATAGGATCCATGGATAGTATTCTGAACTCATCTCGTAGGCGAAAATTCAATTGATGTCGGCCAGGCGTGTGCGGAAATTTTTTTCTAAAAAGCGGAGGACGGAATGGAAATGACCGAAAATGGCCGGAAGCCGGAACGGATATGCCGCAGCGTTAAGCGATGTAACCGGCACATTTTCGCGTCAAAACCGCCGGTTTTATCAAGCTCGTAGAAAGCAATTTATTCGTAGGAATAAGTGCTCATTCGAGCTCAGCAGCCCTAGCTTTCATCTTTACATATGTAGCTTTCTCTATATCTTTTTCTCCAAATTGGTTAATCTTGTTTCCAAACGATTTGTTTAAGGAACCTCTTTTTGCAGTCCGCGCGTTGTGAACCCCAAAAACTGCGCATTTTCGGCGCAAAAAGCGAAGACACTCCGATACTGTAGTTGAGAATGTCACGGAAAGATTTAGTCCTTCGGCCGTAATTTGGAAAACGGACATCAGATTCGTAATCAGCGCCCCAACACCTTCGGTAGGCGAAATATTATCGAAAAATAATTCTTTTATCAAGTCAGATCCGCGTGGTCGGAACGTTTAACTAGTGCCATAGAAAAATATGGGTTTGAGGGTGCAGCTTGAGGAAATTCTTCCAAGGCATCGCATTTCATAGAAACATGATCATTAGCGTCTGATGGGTTTTCGATTACGTGTGTATTTTGAAACAGTTCAACTGTTCTGGTGGATCTAGTAGTCACAACAACAACAGTATTGGCTCATAAAAAGCAGATGAACAATATCTTCGATTCCCTATCGTTTTCTACAAATCACAGCCAATATATGAGAACAATAATCACAAAGAACAGGAAAACACCTCAAACGTGTTAATGTTTATCGCCAAATACACATGTCTCCATTCCATTGTAGCGTCTGGCGAAAATAGAAGCCTGGTAAAATCCATCGCTTTATTTAAAATTTGATCCACCAAAAAAACTGACGTCATTCGTCGACCTTTGGTTGTCTGCATCCTCAACGTATCATTGATATGACGTTACCTGATCGGGTTCGATGCAACATACCACACGGTTCACCTACAAGATGAATGGTGCTCAGGGACCAAAAAATAATTTGAATGGCCCATAAGGATGCGACACGCATTCGTCCTCCTGTGGAGTCGTAGATGGCAAAGCGAATGTGTCTTGGAGTATCAATAATACGATGTCATTTCCAAAAAGAGCATATTTGAGCCCTGTGGGGCTATACAACCACTGTGCCCTTGGGCAAGTCTGATATCAATTTACCCGACTTCGCCTTGGTTTTGTTCCCCAACCGTTTGTCGTGATAGAATGAAGAACTTTCTGTAAACTTGAGCGCGTATTCGCCGAATAGCGATGAGTACCTTCCAAAGCATCACTTCGATGGCTTACCGTACAATTTGGGGACGCATGGTGGTACATAAAGTTGCTGACACTGATTCGATCGATCCTCGACAAGTCAACTGTCTCATTTTAGCTGCCTTCCGTTCTCCGAGGTCGGGTAAATTTGTATCAGCATGTCTGGTGGAAAGCGCTAAAGATGTTATTCGATCTGTAGAGATTTATGACTCGCAAAGGTATCCTTATATTTCCATGTACAGGCCAAACATGAATTTCCCATTGATTCTTCGATTTGAAATTGTTTCCGTATTGCCCTCAGGGGAACGATCAAATGGCATCATTACTTTACCTTACCGTGAGGAGGCATGTGTTACGGAAATCACCTTTTCTGAGGCGAAGCGAAGAAACGAGAGTGAGACAGGGGGGGGGTGAAACCATTCAAGAGAATACAGAAGTCTAGCTCCGAATTCTGAGTTAAAATGATCTAGATACTTTTTCACGCATCCAAGGGTCTAATTAGCAATATGCCCACTAAAACTCACTTCATCACTATGAATGGCGTTCTGCTCCTTTCCTACTGTTTGTTCTCCTTTACCCGGACCACTTCGAAACTCCAACTGTAGGTATAAGTATTTCACTAGCGATCTTACATTCTGCGTGCAGTTTTGCCGCAGTTGGATAGCTAAGGAACATTTGAGTGCTTAACATACCACCTTATGGGCGATAGGCGGACCGGAAATTGCCACGGAGGGTGGTGCGTGCTACTGTGGCGGGAGGCGTTACTGACACCTGCACGGTCCGGCGATCGACATCCGTCCGGGCAAACCAAGCCTTCCAACCCTCCCGGGTCGGGCAAATTTGTGCCAACTTATCTGGGATGGCTAAAGATACTGACTTGATATAAATAAATAAGTAAAATACGGTAAAAGCACTGACTTTGTATATCGGCTGGTCTCCGCAAATCAGTAATAGGCCAAATACGCATTTTTTTACCACGCCTCTACGATTATGAACTGAACACGAATGCGTCTTGAGGGGACTGGTCAACGAGATCTCTGCTTTACCTTTACCTTTTTGCGGAAGAAATACAAATATAGCTCGTAAAGGCTATACCATTTCATGTTTAGTACGACAATAAACTATGAAATTGTCTGAACACTTCCCACGTTCATCGAGTCCGAATATGTACGATTGAAGAAGGAAAAGTACGCATTTGCGACGAGTAACACCTCGTCGAGCTTCTTCAGATTCTCCTCGGGAACTAGCCAGATGTGATGCTCATGCAAACACGATATTGTTGTCAGAGTTACACAAGTAAACGGACCATCAAATCTAAACGAAGAGAGATTATTCTGCAGCAGCGGTTTCCAATGGGAGTGTGACAGAAAACGAATCGAGCGCAGTCAACAGTGGCAATTTGCGCCTAGTAAGGGTTTGTTAACAGTACGGTCGTGGGCGACAAATGTCTGTATGTTTTGCTCCAAATCTTCAGAAGTTTTGTAGCTGACGTAAGCCGTGGTTGAGACAAACTTCAGCTTGACACCCTACTCAAATAAACAATTTCAACAACGAAAATTACATTTGCTGCAAGAAATTTCACTTAAAATTTGGTAACAGCTCAGAAATATTGTGACATTATGACCTCCCTGGACACCTTCCTCCACTAATTGCTACTTAAGTTTGTAGCTATAACAGGAAAGGGATAACATCCCACAGCCCACTTTTTTCATGTCTTTGAAAAATCTTTGCTCGATGAATGTTCTAGGGCTTGAAAGTGGCTGGCGTTGATCGTGATGCGCCCATGCATTGTCTTCCGTTCACAATCATAGAAGGGTGGTGAATGCCTTTCACGAAAGATGTTAATAGAAGAAATTTGCTGATGTTAAAGTTTTCACCTTCGCATGCAAGACTGATTACCTGACCCCGAAGTGCTGGTTAGCCCGGGCGAGGATCGATCACAAACCATGTGGATATCAGCAGCGCTTCTTGCTTTACCTTTACCGGTGGTAGGTATGAGAAAATATGAAGATTGATGAGGGTGCTTCATTTTGAATGTCGGCAGAACGAAGGTGGTTTCTTCTATGGGGTCATTTAGCTTTTTTTTTTTTACAAAAATATCTGGTCCGCTTGACGTCGGCAACGGACAGCTTTTTTTTCCATTTTTCTTTTTATTTCAGCGAGCAGCTCCGGAGCCAACTGGCTAGTCGCGACTATTCGCGACTAAGGAGAAGGACTTGGAGCTTCGTTGTTCATCAGAATCATCAATCAATCAATGGCATTCCGAATTGCATCGCAAGCAGCGCGAATGGCAACATTCTCACAGGGTTTAAACAAAAAGATCGACAACGCGATGCTCGATTGGTCGAACCGTCTGCTGGAACGGCTTCTCACCGGTATACTTCTCTAGTTTCGCTTCATCGCAACGGTCGGTGAATCTCAACTATGCTGTTGCAGACTGTCCTTCCCTTGTTCGAACTGTAGAAATTTTCTCTCCATACGTATCCTTACTGTTCGTTGTTCCGTGAAGCGATGAACCGTCATTGACACCTCTTGAAATGTGTTTAGTTATTAGAGCCTCGACCAAAATTATCATGACAGTTTTATTCGACTTACAGGAATGCTCCGTCGTCAAAATCGGTATAAACGTTGATACATTCTCCAAACTTTCGCTTGAAACCTTCCGATCTAATGATCATTATGGAACTCCTGTGGTTGATGGGACAGAAATGATAGCGCCTTTCGAAGCTCTCGAAGGTGATGCCGACTCTAGTTGTATTAACGTGGTCCTCTTGTTTCATCGAAATGCTCCTTTACCCATACACACTACACCCGTCAACTAAACGGCTTTCAACCGAAACATCGTAATCAAATTTACCATTTTTTATTCTTCCGCGTTTAAAAGTAACATTCCTCATATTCGTTAGAAATTCGTGGCGAGCTGACTTAAATGCAGCGCTGTCGTTGGGGTCCGACGGAGTAACAGCTCTCAATGGACAGATATATGCCGTAGTCACATCGGCTGGGATGGCGGAAACCCAAATCGGTGTGAAGCTAAGAAATGCTTATCCAAGACAAGGCACGGTACAAATTGTACAGATTTATATTGTTAAATAGTCTGCCTCGGAGTAGTAATTTCTTTTAGGGAAGTGGATATCTTTGCCGTCGATGATGAATGGCCTCCTTTTTTGGACTAGCAGCTGCTAATGGTCATTCTCATTATGCAAGCGGCAGTTCTGGAAGCCAAATTCTCAATTCGGTATTTTTCAATTGCCAGCGTTTCACGAGGTCTGGAAAGTGTGACGTTCAGGTGGAGGTATATGATCCTCGAGCATGCCGCTGGACGACTGCTCAACCGCTGCTTAAGAAACGCTATGATGCAGGTGTCACGGTATTTCGCGATCAACTCGTTGTTGTCGGCGGCTACGATGAGAATAAAATGGATCTTTCATCGGCCGAGGTTATTCCTCGTATTCAATTTCCATTTCGACTTATGATCAAACAACCACAGTTTGTGAGAGTTCTATCATATATACACCCCACCCGCACGATCAAGCGATCGATCGTGACCAGGGACATCAATCCTTCCATTCCGGGATGTCAGGTAAATTGAACGACTTGTTTGGGAGGGTAAAGACACTGATGTGGTATAGCGGCTGCGGGTGCAAGTGATTGTATAGGCCAAATAGGTTCACTACGATTTGAAGTGAGCCCAAATGTGGCAGCGCGTCCTTAAAAGGACTGATCAATGCCGACAGTTTTACTTTTTACGATTACCATATAAGTATTTATTTATTTATTTTTATTCATTTTAACCATTCTGAGTGGCTTTCGCAGACGTGCTAAAAATGGTTAGTGGTACAATGAACAGGGAAAACTCGATCGAAAAAAATTAACTTAAATAAAACAAAACAAAGCGCAGCGAGTTAGTAACCCAAGCAGAGGGAAGGAGACGTTCCTAATGCACTGTTTCCAGAAAAGATAGTACACCCCAAAATTTCTTTTTTCAAGGATTTGCTCGATGCTATTCGATTCCAAATCTATTCAAGTAAATCCAGCACGGCAAAAAACGTGGGATTATGCGATTTGAGCTTCTCATTCGAACGGTGAAGGTTTTGAGGACGATGTTTGCAATCAATGCGACGGAACCACTGTCCAGAAAAGATAGGTGCACCTACAAAGAAGAGCCGGTTGAATGGGCAAATGAAAACTAATTTTTGAACAACATTCATTTCAACGAAATGTTTTGTGTTAGTATAGACCATAGAACGTTGTGCTCAATAAAATAACAAAGCCAAATTAAGGCTGTTGATGAAATAAGGCTCTAGTGTCGCAGAAGTTCGCCAACTGCGATGAAAACCTCGAGAATATTTAGCGATTTTTTCGATAGCATTAAAAAAAAAACGCAAACGAAGAGCCGTTGGAGGCTCCGGACACGCGATTGTAAGATCCGAAGCCCGCAACCGTGCGCGTCCGAAATGTCTGAAAAATGGATGAAAATGCGATTTTCCGAAACTAAGCAATGCGAGCCTAAGCATGAAAAAACCCAATAAAGCTTGTGTATTGATGAAACGTTATGGAAACGTTCCTTACATGTAAATTTGAAGTTCCGATTCAAAAACAAGCGAGCAGCACCAATGCAAGGTGAACGAGTGCTCATTTGAATTTTCTAGGGAAACAAAATCAAGGATTAATGCACGATGACATTCCTTGACCCCTAGGCTTTAATTATTCTGAGATTAAATTGATTTTTGACCGATGCGAAGCGAATGTTTCTGAATATCAGACACGATGGCATACAGTCAGAACATCGTTCAGTCGAATGAACTAGTTTTTACGAGGGAGGGGCTCAACGTGCGGTGCAGCCTTAAATGTGAGTGGCGTTTTCTCCGATACAAAGCCGTATTGAATGTTAGATCAGAAAATACGAATTGATTTGAACACCAGCAGGTACTAGCAACTTATCTGTTGCCGTTCCTAGAGGATTCAGGAACATTTTTCATAGGCACAGTTTGTTCTTCCAAGAGTTTCCTGGCCCGCCTACATGAGATCAGGTTGACCCCACGCTCTTTAAGGACTTGTTTTGTCGACACTCTCGAATGACCAACGAGTTCTTGTCGAGCTAATTCTGATGAAAAATCTCTGAGAACACCTATATTGGAGGAAAATGCGATTAACAGGATGTACTGCATGCGTTGAAGAGCTCAAGACAGCGATCCATCATCTACGACGATTTAATTAATAAAATTTCCAAAACTCTGTCACGTTGATCCCAACTCAACTTATTTACGTTACATTGAGTCTGAAGCGTCCACTTTACTAATTTCAGTATGCAATACAAATTGCCTAATTAGTATCTGAATCGTAAAGCTGTTTTTCTCAGGGTGTCCCTATCATTTCTGGACAGTGATCCCATCGACTCATTGCAAAAATCAGTTCAAATACCTTCGCGAGTTCAAACCAATATGCTCCAAATCGTTGGAAGAACAAGAGGATAACGGTGAACACTAATTGATTTGGCAACTAGTTCAAGCAATTCCTTGAATCAAGAAATTATCGGGTATCCGGCTATGTTTTCAGGAAGTGTTTTATAATATTCGAAGAACTTGAATGCTGAGCTCAGCTTCTTTTTGCAGAGAATTGAAGCTAAGGTAGTTATATCCACCGAAGAAGAAAAAAGCCGATTTTGTTCGTCATTTCGAAAAAAAATATGTCTAATAATTTGCCGTACTTGACTACCTGTTGGCTTTCAATAATAAATTGCAAAATTCAATTGGAATCTTTGGAATTTCTGGATGGTTCACAACTCTGTTAACTTGACATTCCTCCTCAAAAAGGAGAATAGAAATCGGAAAAAATGCATGTTTTACTATCTTGAAACATAGCGAAATACTATGTAGGTAGCGGAATCCTTTGAAACTTTACAGTCAAGCCTACTGCGAGGACTTTTTTAAAGCGTTCCAGTGTTTCATGACCATTATTATTGCCGACAAAATTCGATTTAATAGAGCTTTCTTGTTTTTAAGTGTAATATGTGAAAAAATGCTCAAAACACTTATATCTTTTCATCCTAATTTGAGATCTTTGCTCCTAGATGTTAACTGAAAGTGACTGGACGTTCCTTTCTGAGATCTCTGTACCTAGGCGAGGCCTTGGCGTCGTCGATGTTGATGGTAAGTCCATCTGGAAGCTGAAACATGCAGTTTCTTCAATTACCATTGCGTCGCTCTATTCAAAGTCAGTTTTCGATTTTGTTTTTTTTGTGTTTTCTTTTTAGGTTCACTTTTCGCTTTTGGTGGTTGGAGAGTAAAGGTGATTGTTCTTGTATAGAATATCTGGATTTTGATTCGAGTCAATGGGAAATGTCGCAGGCACGTCTTCCTTGTCTTTTTGTTCCTCATTTTTCTCCTTCTTTTGGCGCTGCGAAAATTTTGACCTTTTCCTTAGGTCGAGATGCCACGGAAGAATGCCCACTTCGGAATCACCCTCTCGCCATGAGCCCTTTACATTGGTACCATCCAATTTGAAGAGCCTTTATTTTGCTGCTACTCACGCATATCAAGGCGAGATCAGCCTGTATCGAAATATTAATCACTTATTCCCCATGTTGATGTTACTCGAAGTTTGCACTTTTTTTTTACATGTTCTATTTGTTGTAATACATTCCGCGGCCGAAGTATTTTTATTCTCCGGTATTTTTGAGTGTTTCTCGACTTTTTTCATCAATGAAATCTCGCGATTGAAAGATGGGGTTGTGTATTTGAAAAACCAGTGGAATAGCATCACCTTGGGAATCAATTCAGTGTTTGTCAGCATTATCGACTGTTAAACACATACTGAAATCAGAACGAAGCTATTCCAAAGCACTGCAGAATGGCTTTACTTGCGGGTGGATACCACGCGGTTACGCTGATCTCTATAAAAAGGGGAAAAAGTGAAGGGTCGATTGGGAATATAGCATGGACAGGGAAAATGTGAATTCCGTCATCAAATTTAAGGTTAGGATCGTAATTCGAAAAGGTTTAGAATCGGCTAAAAACGAAATAAAATGTATGAAAACAGGTAAATCGTTTGCACAATGAACTCTGTACGAGGATGTGGATCTATCCAAGTTCTAAGTCAGTGTGTCAACCTTCTTCATGAGCATAGTGTTATATTACGCGTGTAGGTAGCATTCAAGGTTTGGCGAGCCATGGAGGGGATAAACTCATTTTTTGGGTGAAATCATCTTGAAACTCAAGTGAACCTTAACTCATCCAACCATTGGTTCAGGTACGCGAAAATATCGATCGATGGCAAGCAGATACCAATCGACGGACCTAGACATCGTGGCAACTTTCTTCCTATTTAGTAGAGAATTAGAGATTACATTAACACGATCAGAGAATGACGGACCTTCTGTTCTGTGAGCACAAATGCTTCAAACATGCTCACTATTGACTCCGGCAGTAATTATTACATCTCCATTTTCTAGTGAATTTGTCCGTTGCTCTAAGAATGTCGACTATCACTTAGTAACCTCGGTACGAGGCAAAGGGGCTTAGGGCTGTCATGGGCGGTAATCCAAGCGAAGTGCCAGGTCGCAGTGCCACTTCAGGCTGAACTGTCTACATCCGCTGCCTGGAGGGTATTAGTCTAGATGGCACCACCGCCAGCTGAGCCGAACCGTTTGCCATCCGTCTCCCTAAATCGACAAGGCCCACAAAGGGTGGGTTCCAACTGA
Organism: Nippostrongylus brasiliensis; assembly: GCA_030553155.1. Classification (NCBI taxonomy): domain Eukaryota; kingdom Metazoa; phylum Nematoda; class Chromadorea; order Rhabditida; family Heligmosomidae; genus Nippostrongylus; species Nippostrongylus brasiliensis. The sequence goes on from CP130733.1 coordinate 7,729,221, forward strand.
ATGTCGGGAAGGTGAAGGCTACAAAATTAACACTGGAGCTTGAACTTAGCAAGCATCACATTGTAGCTTGAGGTGTTCCATACATGTATACCTCAACTTATCAAAAATAAATTTAAAAAATTGAGTGTGAAAACGGCATGGCATGATAAATATTCCAAAGGTTGTAAACCTTCCAATTGAAAACTTTTGCCACTTCTTAATTTTTCAAATTTATTACTTTGGCAACAACTCCAATTGACGAACTGGTATATTATTAGACTATGATGTGCTGTGCGTTTTGAGAACCTTGCTTGTGGAGACTTTTTCCTCTCCGCATTACTAAATGTAAATGCAAAATAATTGTTGTTGCTTCGATGGAGTTGAACCACGATTTGTTGCGAACAACGAATAAATAGATACTTTATGAAAATAAGTCGAATATCTACCATAAAAGTTTTGATTAGACAAATGCATTGCAAAGCGATTTGGCATCTGCTTCAAAATGACATTGAGACAGGCTCTATTTCTGAAAGTCTGTGGGAGGAAGGCCTGAGGCGTGGTGGTAGATGTTTTCAAATCCGCTGGAGCTCAACGTACTGCTCTAGAAGTTGTTCAGGTCTGCACAGCTGTGAATCCGCTTTTGCAGTTCTTCTATGTAGTGGACCATCGATCGATGGTCTCTCGAGACCAGTCAAGTCGAGATCAGGTGGGCCAAATATTAATCTTTATCGACCCTTTTCGTCTGCGCTTTGTGACTCCATCTTACAGGGTCCAAAACCAATTACGCCATAAACACAAGTGCGTACAAAAACAGATTTCATTGGGTTTGCTCAAAAGAATTATTTCAAAATAGAGTTAAAGGATGACACCAAATGTCACGAAAGTGGTGGCTTCAGTTATTTGGAAAACGGTATTCGGTTTCTTTCAGGTTCCACTCTCTTAGTATTGTTACGTATTTTTTACGGTTTTCTCAAACCTAACTGTTTTTGGACTTTGCGATGTCTGTAATAACTCAAACGGATAATTCAACGGTTGCCTGAAAATGTTAATGGTTCTGTTGATTTTGTGTGCGGTCTGTATACCTACATGGACCATACATGTTATAGACAACACACATACATACATAGAATCTTTTTCCATAAATTTTCAATGAATCTAGTATGAGAAATGGAAGAGAAACACCGGAAACATTCTAAGCACTAAGTTCATTGTCTTATCAGAAATTCACGGTGGTCTTTCGCTTGCAGTTATTCAAATCGTTGTGCGCCCTCGATAGGGTAAAATCCAACGCACATAGTGAAAAATTATCATTTCGAAACAAGGCCGACTCATTGCGTCCTACCTTGGCAGATTGCACCACAATTTCTTTCGATTTTTCCTACATTTCATGGGATATTCATATTTATTCAATCCAGAATGGTGCTGGCGAAAAAAATGGTCCAATTTGATAGGTAAAGTTTGTGCTTCAAGCAGAAGATAACTTCAAAGCCTAGACTTTTTACATACTATCATTTGAACCGATTTGCAAAAATATTCGAACTCTTTTATCAACTTCACGTCATTTTATTAGCTAATCCTCTTCTTAAGGATACGGAGCCAAAATAAACTATACCGTTGCAGTCGAATTTCACATAAAAGTTCTGGACCAGCTCAGTCAGTTGGTGACCTTATAGTGCCTTCCTGAACCCCTTCCCCACAATTGCTAAATGAGTGTCCAGCTACCCTGAAATTGACGACATCCCGAAACCCTTCTTTTTCATGACTTTGAAAAATCTTTGCTCGATGAATGTTCTAGTGATTGAAAGCGGCTGGCGATGATCGAGATGCGCCATGCAGTCGTCTTCCGTTCACAATCCTAGAAGCGTGGTGAATGCCTTGCAAGTTTAACGAAAGATATTACTAGAAGAATTCTGCTCATGATAATGCTTTCACCTTCACAGGCAAGACTGATAACCCGACCCCGAAGGGTTCGTTAGGCACGGGCGAGGATCGCTCACACAACCGTGAGGATATCAGCGCTTCCTGCCTTTACCTATACCAGTGGTAGGTGTAAGAAAATGTGAATGAAGGATTACCACCGTCATAACTAATGGTTTCTGTGTGAATTATTCGGTAAAATGGATTGGAAAGCGGTGGTAAAAGAACCGACCACATCAAGGAATGATAACATCGTCGACTGATGCGGGTGCTTCACTCTCCAATGACTGTTTTCAATTCCATCAGAAAGGAAGGCGGTCGATTTGCTCGACTATAGGGTTGTTTCTGTTTTTTTTTTTACAAAATTCATATGTGGTTCGCTTGACGCCGACAACGGGGCAGCTTTTCAATTTTCCAATTTTCTTTTATTTCAACGAGTACATAGCCCAGGAGCTAACTAGCTGATATTTCAGAAGATCACGCAAAAAGCATGTACGACTTCGAACTCCATCTCGAAATCCGTCTTCCTCCGAGCACCGGTGCCAGCATTTACTGACTTCATTCAACGAATCTCGTCGGAGCAAATATCGAACCAAGATAGCACCATAACATTGTTCAACCTCTCGATTTATTCCAACTGCAAGATTATTCCAACGAGCTCCCCTCCTATGGCTCATTCATTCATTCTCCATCGTTGGTCACCAATTTTCAAATCATGTTTTTTATGTCAAGGAATAAATTAACAATTTTACCAAATACATGGAAAAGAACACCTCCAAAGAGAAGCTCAAAGAGGAAGAAACACAAAGATTGGAGACGAACACAACCAGAAACAAGAACAAAAACGAAAAAAAGGCAAAGATCCTCTTATAAGCGCTAGCGCCTTAACTTTCACAACGTACTAATAAATTCTACTGTCTGTTCAGCAGAGTACTGGTTTTTTTCATTTTTTACATTGCCATTGATATTGACGACTGTACTACTGATGGTGCCAGAATTGTGCAAAAATAGATGCTCTCGCTGGGATCGAACCTTCGCCTCGGACCTAACTGGATGCCTGAGGGACGGTAGCCATACTTCCTGCGGTGCAGTTGTCTCACATAGCGGTGCTCTGAATGCATCCGACACGAAAGTTCGAACCCCGGCTTAGCCGCGATTTTTGCACTGACCCTAGCATCAATGAAAGAACTACTTCTAGTGTACGTACTAATTCTACCGATCTAATCAACGTCGATCATTTTACCCTTTATCATACTTACGAGCGACTAAAGAGGCTTAACATCAAATGACGCTACGGAACTGTTTGAACCCGGTGAATTGCTGGATCGCTACTCTTCCACTTTCTATGGAGCCGAAAGGACCTCTTCTTGAAGGTCGAAATTGATTGGGACCGCAGTGCTCAGTAGAGTGATTTCACAACAGTAATGTACTTCGTCGGGGATTTCATAAGGCCGTCATTTCCCATTCGTCACCCAACGGTCATTTTAGTTTAGTTCGCTGTCACCGATCGGCAGACTACTGTCCATTTAGGTCACCTGGTATTTTTAGGTGAGGTGGTTTTTTTTATAAATAGGCCTCTTTTCCCGTTCTTCAGTCTCTGCTGACCTCCTTTATCAGAAACTCGTGAGTATCGTCGGTCTGTACTTCTCTTCGATCATCTCTTCTTCGTTCTTCTAAACAAACGTTCTTCTAAAATACATAGAAATCTACCAGGATCCATCATTCTTCGTACCTTCGCTATACCGCAGAGCAGAATGCCCCCTGAATTCTTCAACGAGAAGTTGCCCGCCGAAGTTCTCTCCAAACTAGCGAGTTTCAGAGAGTGAGTACTATTTTATAGTGTTTCTAGTGGACTGTTTGGAAAATTCACCTCGTCTATGTTTTAGATTTGACAAATTTTGTGATGTAATCTTAGAAGCCGACGGCAGCTCAAAGGTCAAGTCCGAGCCACCCTCACCAACCTCCGTTCGGGCTCATAAACTTGTTCTGGCGGCTGCTTCTCCGTACTTCAGGTAACTGATAATTAATGGTAATTTCGTCCGGGTGCCACGCATATCGTTAAATTTGGTGCTCTAGTCAAAATCCCCGATTTGGCTAAAACTTTGTATAGGTTATTTGGAATGCTGATTACGAACGCTGACGACTTTCGATTGATTTCGGGAGATTCTGGTAGGTACTCCGTGCCTCCAATCTGAAAACCACCCGTAATGGCCGTAATGGCTGAAATAAAGCAAACTTCGAAAAGCCAACATCGTGGTCGTAGTCAGCATGCAAAAAGGTTTGGGACAAACCTGAAGTTTTGGTCTGACCACATAAATCTGCAGTATGAGCATTCCTCGGCCGAAATTCGGAAATCGGACGTCAGATTTGTGGTCAGCGGTTCGAATAGCCCCTGTAGGCGAAGTTTTAGCGGTAACTAATTAGCTGAGCCAGAGCCGGACGTCGGAGTTGGAACTTTGAACAGGTGCCGAGTTCACTTTTGAAAAAGTTCTCAGTAAGAGCTGGAATATTACGAAAGATTTAGTAGAGAGCATGTTTCGCAGTACATAGTGTTTGCCTTTTCATTTTGTGCTTCTGTTACGGTACCAAAGTATGAAAACTAAAGTATGGAAAGTGGTCTCGAAACCATAGCACAGTGAAGTGGACGGCGTAGATCAGGACACTTAGGATACGCCATGCACTCGTCTTCCAAGCAACCGAACAGCCATAGTGAAAGCGCAGTTGGTCCACTGCGGTATTTTCTTGGGACAGGTGCAGTATAAATCGGTATTCTCGTCTCCAGATTTACTAATATTGATTTACTAACATCGATTGGTCTCAGGCGGGAAATTAGTAAGGTAGAAACTTATTCTGCATGGTTTTGTCGGTATTTACCTAACGAAAGCTTTTACAACCTCTGAATTCGCGACATTTTCAAATGTTTCATTCTCTTATTTGAGGTTGATAGCTAGAAGTTAGTGCTTAGGAAAATACAGCTCACTGTTGTCATTGCTTGTTGTAGTTATTGATATGCTCAGTTTTGTTACTGATTGCAGAGAGACGCTTTCAAGTGGCAGCTATGTGGAATGCAAGGAGATCCGTGTAGTTGTGAAAGTGAGGATCATTCAATCATTGTTTTTGTATTCTACAAGTTAGAAGTTAGAAGTTCTCATCAACAGCTGGGCAGGAAACGACGAGGCTCTAAGCAATAATCTCCGGTGAATAGCCTTCACAGATTTAAATATTAATATTTAGGATATCGATGATAAAACTCTGAGATTGTTGGTCGACTACATGTATACAGGCCGCCTAGATATCGATGAGAAGAACGTCCAGGCCCTGTTTGGTGCCGCCAAGATCCTACGTCTCGACTCGGTTCGTAGTGAATGTTCGAGGTAAGGTTTCACAAAAAAAGTCCAGAAAATCCACGTCGTTTTTTCATTCCCTCTATGCTTGAAATTCGCATTCTGATTGTTTTTATTGAAATATATTTACTTACTTTTACTTTTTATTGAATTCATTGATCTATCCAACCTTTGCAGGTATCTCATAGAACACGTTAACATATCAAATTGGATGGAAATTGCTGCTCTCGCAAAAGCACATAATTGTACTGAGCTGGAGGAAGCCGCCGTCTTGTTTGCCCGACAACAGTTCTGGTTCGTTGTACTCATTTCTTTTCATGTTGTAGTGGTGGTACGAGGATCATTGCAGAAATTGCGGCTCAGTCGAGATTCGAACTAGCCTCTCAAGCCTATCGATTTCATCAACAGTTGGCTCGATCGTCGAACACCAACATCATTCTAGAGGCTCTTGCTTCCCCATCATGAGCCTAGAGTATTTTGCTTTCATCATCCATACGCGATAACGATTTGAGCTGATAAACCGGACTTGGAAGTGTACCTGAAGGAAATTTTAGTATAGTCGTGAAATTCTTTCATGGGAGCGAAGATGACTGATCCAGTTGGAGAGCTAATGACCCTGTAGTGGTTTATACGAGGGTGTCGTGGATTTATCGAGATTCTAGTTCGAATACCACCCGAATCGCTGTTTTTCGGTGATTCTGTCACGTTACTGCAACTATTACTTTTACTATACATAGCACTAGTCTGCAAAAACTCGGAAATAAGGTAGATTTTTTCATTAAGGACTTTCTTATGCAAAACTATCCTACATTATCGTTATATCCCACTTTTGTTACTCGTTTTTTTGCAGATTAGCTGTGTGTGGGCGAAGTAGATTTGTTTCAATCATTCGATGATCAATAAAATTATCACTAACGAGGGAAGTCAGTCAGCGAGATCTGAGGATTCTCAACGAGACCTATATGGTTTTGTAGAACTTCGAATGGCGATTACAACGGTATAGTTCGTTTTTGCTAAATATTAGGTTGTCCAATAAGTTCTTGCGATTTTGTGTTTTGACCTGGCGTTCCTGGTTGAGACGTATTATCGTTTAGCAGTAGGGCATATAAAAGGTCAAAGGTTAGCTTATGCGTACACAACATTTTCGCTTTATATCAGCCGGTTGTTTACAACTATATGAGTCATCAAAGATTTATCTTCGTCACCGCCTTCTTCACGGATTCCAAGCTTGTCGCTTTGACTCTCATAGCTCTCGCCGTTTTGACTGGTTGGACTCACTCACTACAGGAGATGAGAAGTGGGTGTTGTAGGTCACGTACAACCAGACATGCATGGGTCCCAGCAGAGAAGAAGCCACCAGCAATTCCCAAAGGTGGGCCCAAACCGAGGAAGGAGATGCCGGGAGTTTTCTGGGACGTCCGAGGAATTCTGTACTGGAAGCTCTGTCCTTCTGGTAGTACCGTCAACAGCGAAGTGTATTGCAACCAACTGCAAAAACTCAGCGACGCTGTCCGTGTTACTCGTCCAGAAATCGACAAAATATATTTTCTCCATGATAATGCTAGACCGCACACTTCCACGTTGACCTGCCAAAAGCTGCAGATGCTGGGGTGGGAAGTGATTCCCCACCCACCCTACTCACCAGACCTTGCCCCTACTGACTACCATCTGTTCCGCTCGCTAGCTCACTTTCTGGAAGGAAAACGATACGATGATCGAGCTGCACTCGAAATCGACCTTCGCCACTTCTTCGAATCAAAACCTCCGGAGTTCTACCGCAACGGTATCCATTCCCTACCGAATCGATGGAGGACAGTCATTGACAAAGATGGGCGGTACTTCGATGGGTAAGGTTGATTCAGTCAAAATTTGTGAAAGTTTGAAAATTGTTATGGAAATCGCAAGAACTTATTGGACAACCTAATAGCAATGGGCGGTCCGAAAAAGTCGAAAAATCTTGACCATTATCTAGTGGCGAGAAACTGGTGGCGAGAGGGTTTTAGCCTTTCTTTTCTTTTGCCTTCATACACTAGACACTAAATTAGGCTCCTTTTGCAATTTTGTCGCAGTTGCGGGATAGATTCGCGTTTGGGAGGAGTATGGACAACAAAGTACGCACAAAGGAGAAAATCCACTAGCACACATGTATATGACCCACATTTACCGTAGCCAACACAAATCGACGCCAAATTCAAAAACGAATGTCAGATTCGTGCTCAGCGTCCCGAATACCCCCCGTAGACGAAGTTTGGGCTAAATCGGTAATTTTGACCAGAACTCCCTACTTTGTTGGAACGGACCCTAGCAATGTCAGACACAATGAAAAAAGTTGTCGTTAGATTAGTGAATTGTGGATTTGTCAGCAGCCCAAGCGATCATTCTTCATGAATATTAACAGAAACTCATCTAAAATGAAGTTCCTATTTTTTAGAAAGTGTGGAACAATAGAATAATGATATTTTCGGCAACTGAACTTTCACGCAACTAATCACTCGACAGCAATAAGGCTGGTTGGTTCACGGGAATTATTTGGGACGCTGATCACGAATCTGACATTTGTTTCTGAATTTGGCTTCGATTTGTATTGATTACGGTAAATGTGGGTCACCTACCTACATGTAAGTGCTAGTAGATTTTTTGCTTTGTGCGTGCTTTGTTGGCCATACTCCTCCCAAACGCGATCCTATCCCAAAACTGCGACAAAATTGCAAAAAGAGCCTTCTTTGGTATCTAGTGTATGAAGGCAAAGGAAAAGGCTAGCAGACGGACCGATCCCTAACCATCAGCTTGTGAGCCATGCATGCTACCGACTAAGCCACCATGGTACTATCTTCGGGAGTCAACACCTAGAACCGCTTTCGCCACTAGTTTCTCGCCACTAGTTAATGGTCAACATTTTTCGCCTTTTTTGGACCGCCCATTGCCATTTAGCAAAAACGAACTATACCGTTGTAATCGCCATTGGAAGCTCTACAAAACCATATAGGTCTCATTGAGAATCTTGACTGACTGACTTCCCTTGTAAGAAGAAAATCATACCCTCCCTGGTTATCAAATTTTAAAGTTGGGTTTACTTTACCTAACAGACCGTAACCTACACTGAAGCCAGTAAAGCCTTCTCTATTTTCAGGGAGCTTGTTGAAAGTGAGAAACTGATGTCGATGGATGAGTCCAGTTTCCTCCATTTCATCTCTGATGATCGTCTTAATCCGAAGGTATACTCGTCAATGTTTAGGACAGTAATAAAAAATACGAAATAAAAAGCAAGAAAAGAGGTAAAAGTACGATAACGAACTGTGTTCGAGGAAGTGTCTATTCAATGTATAAGTCTGTCTCAACCTTCTCCGAGAACTGTGTTCGAGGAAGTGTCTATTCAATGTATAAGTCTGTCTCAACCTTCTCCGAAATTATTGCACCAATTTACCCGATTGGAGAGGGATTCAAGGTTTGGCCAGCCCTGGGCCACAATCACTCGACTTCGTGGGTGAAATTGTGCTTGAAAACCAACTGAACGTGTAACACATCCAAGATCTGGGGATGAGGATGTCAGTATCTAGACTCTTTCTGTTGTCTCCTTTCTTTTTAAAAGATATCTGCCATATTTACTTAACGCTTTTTGCGCAACCCAAATATTTCTTTCTTCATCTTCACATTCGAAAAGAGAGGAGCTTGAAAGCCCACTATCTTGTAAGCTAGATTTATCATTATAGTTTCATGGTGAGGACGCGGTATTCGAGGCTGTAATCAACTGGGTTAAGCACGATTCATCAAGACGGGCGTCGCTGCCGAAGTATGTTTGTCCGGTTCGCTTCCTTTTGGCTGAACAATTTTTGATTTTTCTTTTTTTTTATCGAAATGATCCCATTGTTTTTAGTGTTCTCGTGGGAGTTCGCCTGCCGCTGATATCACGCGAGTTTTTACTCGATCGTGTTTATAATGAGCCATTGGTATAAGTTTCTTCGAGAGCGTGAAGATTCCATTTCAACTGCATTTTCATATTCATGGCAGATACGAGAATCTTCCGCTTGTATTGCAATGCTTGGCGCCGTTTTCCACAATATGCTGAGCAAAAACAAGACCTCACGCGTTCCTGAGAATTGGTATCGTCGTCGCCAAACTTCACATTCCAAGGTAAATGGAAAGCAAAGCCACAGTCTCTTGCGAATTCCCCACTTTCGGATTCGAAATCACTACGGTTTTACCTGGCTTGGGCCTACTGGGGTTCGCTTTCTTTTCAGATGATATTGATTGCTGGGGGACTTCCTCGCTCATACGGCGCAGATGTGAACATTTACGACCCATGCTCTCAGCATTGGACTCCAGGTAGGTGGTACTGTTCTTCTTCGGGTGTCTATGTTCAGGATCATTCTAGAAAAAAAATTGTGAAGAAACGGTCGAGGTGTACAGTTGTGTTGGTTATTACCTGGCTTTCCTCAACTGTTATATTTTAGCGGCACCACTGCTTCAGCCTCGAAGTGATTTCGGCATGGCAACGGTCGGTGATTCAATCTACGCTGTTGGTGGAGAAGACGCTTCCTATACTCTTCGATCTGCAGAGATTGACGACCTGCAAAGGTATATTTGTTGTTCGTTCCTTCAGCGCCCGATTTTGAATGAAATAATGGCATTTATACCTCTTGAAATTGTTTATTATTGAGCCTCGGCCAAAATTATCACGATAGAATCATTCGACTCGGGAATTCTGCCGTCGTCGAAGTTTGGAAGGTTGAAATTACATCTGACAAACTATTTGCTTGAAACCATTTCGTTTTACAAGATATTTTCTAAGGACCATAGGACGGGAAGCGCAAAACGAAATACCCGAAACATACTACCTACCCGGCATGAAACCGAATTGTTCCTGTGGGATCGAGACCATTTCCCTCAGCCTGCTGTCCACCAGTCGCTCGTAGATCTTCATGGTATGGGATATCAACTTGATACCTCTATAGTTAGAGCACTCCATCGCATCGCCCTTTTGCTTGAAAATCGGTACGATGAAGCTGTCTCTCCAGGCGTCAGGCATCCTACCCTCAGCTGTGATCTTGTTGAGGAATCTCGTCAACCATCCTATTCCATAACCTCCTTGCACCTTCCATATCTCCACCGGTACTCGGTGTGGTCCAACTGCCTTACCAACCTTCATCTTCCTCACCGCTTTCTGGACCTCCTCCTCAGTCCAGAGCTGTATAGGACCTTCGACAGGTTCTGCATCTCGGACACTTTCTCGAGGAAATTCTTCATTTAGGAGTCCTTTGAAGTACTCTTCCCATCTGGACTTGACTTCCACTGGCGCTCTTAGCACTGATCCTGTAGCGCTCTTCACCTCCTTCACTGCTCTAACGTCTAGACATGCCCGATGTCGCGCTTTTGCAAGGCGGAAGGCGAATTTCTCGGCCTGTGGTTGTTCCAGTTTTTCGTATAGGCTATCCATCTCTGTAGTTTTCGACCGCGACACCGCAATCTTCGCACTTCTCTTGTATTTCTTGTATTTCGCGAGATCTTCCAGTAGTCTAGACGTCTGCCACGGCTTGAACGCGTTTTTCTTTTCCCTCACCGCCTTCTGAACTTCATCATTCCAAAACCAGGCAGCTCTGTCTCCCTTCTGTCCTCCCTTGGTTTCACCAAGGACATCCTTAGCGCACTGCAAGAACGTTCGGGTTGCCAGCCGCCACGTCTCGTTTACTGGCCCATCAGGATTCGGAAGGCCCGCACCTAATACTCGCCTTTTGAGCTCGCTCCGCTCAGGACCTCTCAGTTTCCACCATCGAATTCGGGGCTCCGTTCTTACCCTCACCTTGGGAGGTAGGATGTCGTTCAGGTCTGCAACCAGTGGTCTGTGTTGCGTTGCCACGTCTTCGATAGGTAGAACATTTACGTCTCGCACTGTTTTTAGAGCCCGCCTACGCACCAAAAGGTGGTCGACTTCCGTTTTACGACCTCCGCTGCTGTAGGTTATCTTCTGGCTCTCACTCTTAGCGAAGAATGAGCTGCATATGGCCAGGTCGTGGGCGACCGCTAAGTCTAGAATCCGCTCACCATCTCCATTTTTGGACCCAACTCCTCTTCCTCCATGCACTCTTTCCTCTCCTCTACGGTCTGAGCCTACATGACCATTCAGATCCTCCGCAATGGTGAGGAAGTCGTCTTCTGGGACAGATCTGATAACGTCATCTAGTGCCTCATAGAACTCATCTTTCTCCTTGTCGGGACAGCCGGTCTGTGGTGCGTACACTGAAACTATTGTCCAGCTTCCCTCCTTCATGTTTATCCTCACGAACATGACCCTATCGCTGATCCTTTGAACAGCTGACACTGAATCTTTGACAGACTCTGAGATCGCTATGCCTACGCCGTTTTTCCTGCCATCTTCGCCCTTGTAGAAGAGTTTGATCCCTTCTCCAATCTCTTGAGCCTTCTCTCCTTTCCAGCGCGTCTCTCGAAGGCACAGGATCTGGATATTTCTTCTCTTCATCAGATCAGCAACCTCTCTGGACTTACCGCTCAGCGTTCCGACGTTGAGGGTCCCTATTCGAACTAACTTCTTTAACCGAGGTCGTCCGTTCCTCGGTAGCCCTCGCATACTGACCACAGGACTCGGGCGGGGGTCCTGCGCGCCACTTCCGGGTGACGTCCTAGTATTCACTCGATTATTTTGACGACTTTCAATCATAGTTATGTGACAGGGTTTGACCATCAGCCGGCCTGTCAACCTGGGCCTGACGCTGGAATCGTTGCCATTTTTGCTGTTTTTGCACGGCATGGCTTTTTGCCTCAGTGTGTCACACAGAACCACTTCGCGATGCTCCAGAGCTCGCTCGAGCGACATGACAACATGCCAACACCTGGCATCTTCAGGTTAGCCTGCCTACCTCTCGATGTTTCCTTCTTGCATCGAGCAGGCTATGCCCTCACCTTCTAGGGCCTATGTCCATCGACGGGATCCTCAAAAAGGTCCTCTCGCCGGAACTAGCTGGTCCGCGATCAGCTCACCCCATACTAGCTGGGGAGTTTCCAGGTGCCATTAACTAGGAGGAGCGGACCTCGCCACCGGACCCCTTCGGGTTCATGGGGCAGAATTGATGCCGCCTTACGACTGAAAAGTTTTTATGCCGATACTCTCCCAGTGATCTAGATAGCGTGCTCCTTCTGAGTCCATCAAAATGCTCCTTCACCCATGTACACTATACCCGTCAATTAAACCCACGTACAATTGAAACATCTCATCAAATATACCATTTTTATTGTTCTTCCGTGTTTAAAAGTAACATTTCTCATCTTCATTAGAGATTCGTGGCGAGCTGGACCGAAAATGCAGCACTGTCGGCAGGCTCTAGGAGTAACAACTCTCGATGGGATAATATTCGCTGTAGGTGGCAAGGGTGGCGGCCACATCTTTCGTGAAGCTGAAATGCTGGATCCAAGACAAGGTACGGTACTAATTCCGGCCCATACAGATTTATATTGTCAAACGAGTCTGCGCATAGTAGTAATTTCCTTAAGGGAAGTGGATATCGTTGCCATCGATGAGGAATGCCCGCTATGGTTGTGGACTAACAGCTGTCAATGGTCTCCTTTACGCAGCAGGCGGCGATTCTGACAGACAAAATTTCAATTCGGTACTTTTTGATTACCAGCGTTTCACGAGGTTTCTGAGATGTGACGTTCAGGTGGAGGTATACGATCCTCGAGCATGCCGCTGGACGGCTGCTCAACCGATGCTTAAGAAGCGCTACTTTACACTTGCCACGGTATTTCGCGATCAAGTCGTTGTTGTCGGCGGCCTCGATGAGAAGTATACGGTTCTTTCATCTGCTGAGGTTACTCCTCATATTCAAAAATTTTTCGACTTAACATGGTTAGAAGCAGGTATTTGCGTCAAATTTTTGTCGCAAAATTTTTTACGAAATTTTTACGACAAAATTTGTCGCAAAAAATCGTAAACTTCGTAAAATATTTTTGTTTTGTGAAAATCGGCAGTATTGTCCGCCAAAACACAAATAAACACTACTGAAAGTCAGAGCATCAGCTTAGCGTCGAAGCGAATAATTCATTTATAATATTTACAGTAAATGCGTCGTTAGAATTTAAAATGGAAACATGTTTTGCAAGAACCACAAATTATCGATCAAAACCAATCAAAGGAAAGTTGATCTTGAGAAATAGAAGTGCAGAAAAATTTGCAGGTCTTAGCGCTTTCCGACATTCGCTCAAAATGTGACCGGCTGACGAAAAAATCCTTTCTATCTCGACGGACCCTGGAGGAGCACAGAATTACTTCGGAATTATTTTCATCAAATGAGGGTAGACAGATTGTGCAAGGAGAGAAGTCCAGAATGCCAGTTGGTTGGCTGACGTTTCTGCAGGTTTAACTATACATAACATACTCCATAGTGTTGTGTTAGAGTTCCGCGTCGGCACTTCTTCAGCTTGAAATTGAAGTCGTAAAAAATTTCGTAAAATCCCAAGATTTGTCGTAAATTCGTAAAACTATTTTTTACGAAAAATGCCGTAAGAATCGTAAAATCCTAAATCGTAAAATGCACACCCCTCCTGGTCAGCAGCCTCATTTTTGAGAATACTGTCATATATACACTCGGACGATCGAGCGATCGGTCCCGGCCCGGACTAACCAACCCATCCCTTCAGGGTCGGCTAAATATAGGGTGGTAAGAAAGTCTTGAGCCGTTTGACGCCTACTATTTCTTGGTTTCCTTATTCAGTTCACAGTGCATTTTACTCCACGGTTTCATTGCCATTGTTAGTCAGAACCATCATGTCCCTGATAGGTAGGTCAGCCATCTTCTACTTGCAGAACTGAGCAGGCTGGAAGCCAAAGAAGTCGATGACTGCCCGCATGACATCATCGACATTGGTCATCCTTTTCTCAGCTAAGAAGCAACGTGTATGGATGCTCTTAACGATCCATTTCGTTCCGCAAAGCATTTCCCTTCCCCTTGCAATGGAGGGTTAGACTTCATCAGTTTTGGCTTCAGAAAACAGATTTTTTCACGTTAAGGGTAGGCCATTGGAATGCTCAGGAGGTACATTTTTTTGAGAGACACCCTGTATATATATATATATATATATATATATATATATATATATATATATATATATATATATATATATATATATATATATATATATATATATATATGCCATAATTATAGCGAAAGTAAACCAATCGAAAAATATATATATATATATGCCATAATTATAGCGAAAGTAAACCAATCGAACCGAATCATAGCTTTGATGAAAGCTAAGGAAAAATGATTCTTTCGTGGTCAGGAGTTTGGTGAGGATTGGCCACTAAATGGACTCGGCTTTTGAAATGATTGATAGTGCAAGACATGGCTCTAGTCGAAATTCTGGCCACATATCGCTATTTAAGTTGCTTTGAGGTCAAAAACATATCGACTTGTAGCAGCTTTTGGTTAAGCGGGAAACATGGATATTGATCAATAATTGCCACCACTGTTTGAGAAGCTAAAACTCTTCAACAGCGATGCATATATATATATATATATATATATATATATATATATATATATATATATATATATATATATATATATATTTGGAATATATATATATATATATATATATATATATATATATCAGTCCGTGATGTATCTAGGTGAGGTGACCTCTGACGGCTGCTGAACCGATCCAAGGCGCTACTTGGTACACGTGTTCGCGACCAAAGTGTTTCGGCGTTTTCCGATGAAATGTACGGTTTTGTCAGAGCTGAGGTTAAAATCAAAAAGCCAATATCTCACTTAGAGTTGTTATAAAGCTCCATTTTTTCTGAATACTATCTAGTATACAAAATCCTGGTGAGTCCCGATCTGCATGTTCTCGGCTAACCAATATTTCTGTCCGCACAAGCAGGTAACTTAACTTTGTTTGGGAGCTCAAGAACTGACTTCACGGTATGGTAGGGTGTCTATTGGTGCAAATTGTATCTTCTACTTTATTCACTATAGTTTTTCAGTGAAGATTTTGTCGTTTTCAATCCATATGTTTAGGTCGACTAGTTGCAGAAGTGGCATCGGTCTTATGAGTGGTGTCCAGTTTCAAGTTTGACACCCAGAGACTTCGACACATTGTGTACCTCTACCTTTTTACCTTTACCAAATATTAGCTTCTGGTTAACTATTTTGCTGGCTTTCAATTGTTAGTTGCAAAATTCGAATGCTTGCTTTTGGAGATTTCTGGATAGTTCGAAAGTTATGTTAAAATCCCTTGTGAGCATGTTTCACTGTTTGAAACATGACGAATATGTAGGTGGCGGAATCCTTTGAAACTTTACAGTCAACCTACTGCATGGAAATTTTTAAAGCATTCCAGTGTTTCATGACCATTGGTCATTGGCGTCAGTGATCGTGATTTCTCTCTTGTACTGTACTGTACTGTAGTATGTGCAAAAAATGCGTCAAAAGTCTCACTTATGTCTTTTCAACTGAGATCTTTTTCTGAGATCTATGCTCCTAGATCTTAACTGACAATGGCTGGACGTCCCTTCCTGAGATGTCCGTACCTAGGAAAGGCCTTGGCGTCGTCAATGTTGATGGTAAGAAGCTCCATCTAGAAGCTGAACCACGCATTTTTCTGCGGTTGCCATTGCGGCGCCCTTTTCGAAGCCAGTTTTCGATTTTTTGTGTTTCCTTTTCAGGTTCACTTTTTGCTTTTGGGGGTTATAGCATTGAAGGTTATCTCTCATCTATAGAATGTTGGGAGTTTGGTTGGAGTCAATGGAAAATGTCGCAGGCATGTTTTCCTTGTCTTTTTGTTCTTTTTCTCCTTTTTGGGGCTGCATATGTTACATTGTCGCCTTTTCTTTAGGTCCGGATACCGCAAGACAATGCCTACTTCGGAATCACACTCATGCCATGAGCCGTATTCTTTGGATCCATCCAATTTGAAGATCCTTCATATTGCTGCTACTCATTAATCAAGGCGAGATCATGCTGTATCAAAATGTTAATCACATACTATTCACCCATGTCGATGTTACTCGAAATTTGCTCTTTTTCCATTTTCTATTTGTTGTTATACACTCCGCAGTCGAAGAATTTCTATTCCCTTGTATTTTCGAATGTTTCTCGAACTTTGTTTCATCAATGAAATCTTGCTGGATTTGAGAGATGAACTTATGTGAAAAACCAGGGAGGGGAACAGCAGCACATCGGGAATCGATTGAGAGGGTTTCAGTATTTGGCTGTTGCAAATTTATTCCAATGAACTGCGGAATGGGTTTACTTGCGGTTTTGGATACCACGCGGTTGCCCTGATCTTATAAAGTGGGGAAAACGGTGAAGGTGTTCGGGAATATAGCAGCTCACAGCAGGAGAGAATCGGCGGACCACCGTAGACATCGTTGCAGCTCTCTTCGTATTCTTGGATACCACGCCTAGAGAGTTGGAGATTAGACAAATACTCCAAGCACATACCCTTCCTCCATTGACTCCGGCAGTAATTAGATCTCCATTTTATAGTAAGTTTGTCTTGTCGCTCTAAGAATGTCGACTATCACTAGTAGCCTCGGTAGGAAGACGAAGGAGCTAAGGAACTGTCATGGGAGTCAATGAGCAAGCGAACAGGTCGCCGTGCAACTGAGGCTGAACCGTCTACATTCGCTGGCTGGAGGGGATCAGTCTAGATGGCACCACCGCCAGCGACAGGCGAGAAGGCCAACAAGGGATCGGCTCAATTTGCTATCGACCGATCTACGGAGCTTGAACTTATGAAAGCATCACGGTAGACTACGCTGATGGTCGGCGAGAAGGGCTTCCACAATTATTTATTTATTTATTTATCAAATACGTCAATTAAGTCAATTGACGCGCTAAAATATAACATCATTAGTAATACTAAATCAAACAGAGTACACCTGACAGAACACAACATAAGAGAAGAAAATGTTAGCTGTGAAGGGAGAGGCTTAACGGAAAATCACAAAACCGAAATACCATCGACCGATCTACAAAATTAACACTGGAGCTTGAACTTAGCAAGCATCACATTGGAGCTACGCTGATGGTCAGATTACTAGAAATTTTACCAAAAAAGCTTCAAAGGCAATCTCACCTCTCGCAATTCCACAATTATTTATTTATTTATTTATCAAATACGTCAATTAAGTCAATTGACGCGCTAAAATATAACATCATTAGGCGCTGACAGAACACAACATAAGAGAAGAAAAAATGTTAGCTGTGAAGGGAGAGGCTTAACGGAAAATCACAAAACCGGAACTCAAAGACCATCATGTAACTTTTGGCGCTGGTAGAGCTTCCTATAAATGTGTATTACGGATAAGGAGATAGTGATAGTTGTGCTCCTGCGAGGATCGAGACACGCACCAACTAAGGCTGGTCCCTTATCCCATTTATCTAAGGAACCTAATTTTAAACTAAATACGTACCTTGGTGGCGGACGAAATGGAGCCAAATAAATTCACTTAAACTGCGACATAGATCAGCCGACACTAAACTCTTAGCCTATAGGTAGTCGGCAAGGAATAGGGCTATAAGACTGATAGTATTTAAAAAGTATAAGAAAATTTTTGTTTATTCAGCCAAGGATAGCATGATAGCCTTTGAGTTCACGTCTATAAAATATATTGATTTACTTCTACCGTTTTGCCGTCCGTTCGTTTAACCGATAAGCCTCCACCAAAAATTAAGCATGTGCATGTATGAACGACAACTAGGCTCCCAGAATGGCGGATCGTCGAAGTTCCAAAACTACGGAATCCTATCACTCTTGTAAGCTCCTCGACTCTCCAGCCGAAACCATCCAAAGGTATAAGGATGCTACAATGATTGAAGACCATGTGTTTCGCTGAAAAAGAGCCGAAAATGAAATACTCAGAGTGAAACTTGGCTAACTACTTCGAATCCACTTCCCTTTATCACGGTCGTCATTTTCTGACATCGTCTTAGAAGTGATTCTGAAGAGAGTGAACAAAATAAAACGAAATCAAGTAAACTAATACTTATAAATCTGGAATTTTGAGCGCTTTTAACAGATCGGTGTTTTGCAACTGTTTCTTGAATTCAGAAGAGCTCTTTGCTAACTGCAGTGAGACTGGAAGCATTTGGAGCCAAACCTCCAAATTATACATATGGGTCGGCCTAAACTCCCAGAAACCTCAACAAACCTACGGACTAGACGGTTTGGAGGAACCTCGGGCCGTTCAGATTCGGAGGCGCTTGTCATCGATCCATAGACCACAACGCGGAACGGCTCTGCGGTGGTTGCGATCTAGAAGCCAATCCGCAACCGGTTAGTGGTAGAGGTTGTTTGTCTTTTTTGGACCGCCCACTTGCACGTAGCTAAAACAAATTATACCGTTGTAATCGGAACTCGATGCTCTACAGAACAATATGGGTCTCGTTGTGAATCTTTGGGACACGCTGAAGAATCCCTCTCGTGAACAGTTATTCTCCTTCAGGTCACTAAATTGCCGGAGAGTCGCTTCGTCTGCTGGTCGTTTCCCAGCTTTGAACGATCCGCTATCATTCGGCGTGCTGGTGACAAATGTCTGTGTGTTTCGTCTCCAAATCATCAGAAGCTTCGTAGTTGACGTACGCGGTGATGTTGAGACAAACTCACACCTACTTAAATAAACATTTCCAACAAAGTCAATTTCGTTGGCTGCAAGGAACTTCGCATAAAAGTTCTGGACCAACTTAGTCAGTTGGTGACCCTATGGTGTCTTCCTGAACCCCTACCCACAATTGCTACATGAGTGTCCAGCTACCCTGAAAGGGACGACGTCCCACTTTTTTCACGACTTTGAAAAATGATGAATGTTCTAGTGATCGAAAGTGGCTGGCGTTGATAGAGACGCGCCATGCATTCGTCTTCCGCTCACAATCGTAGAAGCGTGGTGAATGCCTCTCATGATTAACGAAAGATATTACTAGAAGAATTTCGCTCATGGTAATCTTTTCACCTTCACAGGCAAGACTGATTGCCCGACCCCGAAGGGTTCGTTAGGCTCGCGCGAGGATCGCTCACACAACCGTGAGGATATCTGCGCTTCTTGCCTTTACCTATACCAGTGGTAGGTATAAGAAAATGTGAATGAAGGATTACCAACGTCATAACTAATGGTTTCTGTGTGAATTATC
Source organism: Nippostrongylus brasiliensis (assembly GCA_030553155.1). Lineage (NCBI taxonomy): Eukaryota > Metazoa > Nematoda > Chromadorea > Rhabditida > Heligmosomidae > Nippostrongylus > Nippostrongylus brasiliensis. The sequence continues at coordinate 7,748,608 of CP130733.1, forward strand.
CGGTAAAATGAATTGGAATGCGGTGGTAAAAGAACCGACCACATCAAGGAATGATAACATTGTCGATTGATGCGGGTGCTTCACTCTCCAATGACTGTTTTCAATTCCATCAGAAAGGAAGGCGGTCGATTTGCTCGAATATGGGGTTGTTTGTGTTTTTTTTTTCTACAAAATTCATATGTGGTGCACTTGACACTTCCAAAGAGCCTTTCAGGTTTTCAATTTTTCAACTTTCTTTGATTTTCAACGAATAGCTCCCGAGCTAACCAGCTGATATTTCAGAAGATCAAGCAGAAAACGCGTACGATTTCGAACTCCATCTCGGAATCCGTCTTCCTCCGAACACCCGTGCCAGCATTTACTCACTTCATTCAACTAATTTATTGTCGGAACAAATATCGAACCAGGAGAGCGCCATAACATCATTCAACCTCTCGGTTTATTCCAACTGCATGACTTTTCGGTGAGCTCTCCCTTCTAAGGCTCTTTCATTGCTCCACCGTTGGTAACCAATTTTCAAACCATGTTTCTTATGTTAAGGAACAAATCAGCAATTTCACCAAACACATGGAAAAGAACGCCTTCAAAGAGAAGCTCAAAAAGTAAGAAACGCGAAGTTTGGAGATGACCACAACCAGAAACAAGAGCAAAAACGAAAGAAGGCAGAGATCCTCTCATAAGCACTAACGCCTTAACTTTCACATCAAATCAAAAATTCTACTGTCTCGTCAGCAGAGTACTGTTTTTTTTTTCATTTTTTGACAATGCTATTGATATCGATGATTGTTTTGATGGTGGTGCCAGAATTGTGTGAAAATAGAGCCTGGTGGGATCAGGACCACTACGATCACGGACCTATCTGGGCAGCGAGATGCTGGAGGGAGGGTAGCCATAGGTTCTGTGGTGCAGATGTCTGACATAGCGGTGCTCTGAATGCACCCGACACGCAGGTTCGAACCCCGTCTTAGCCGCGATGTTTGCAGTGACCCTAGCTTCAATGAAACAACTACTTCTAATGTACGTACTAATTCTACCGCCCTAATCAACGCCGATCTGTTCACATTTTACTTATGTGTAGCTAAGGAGGCTTATCACCAAATGGCGCCATGGAACTGTCTCAAACCTGTAAATTGCTGAATCGCTACTCTTCCACTTTCTATTGAACCGAAAGGATCTCTTCTTGAAGGTCGAAATTGATTGGGACCGCAGTGCTCAGTGGAGTGATTTCACAACAGTACCGTACTTTGTCGGGTATTTCATAAGGCCTTCATTTCCCATTCGTCATCCAACGCTCGACCATTCATTCCAGTTCTGCACTGTCTTCGGTCGCCAATGCTACTGCCCATCTAGGCCATCTTGTATTTTCAGGCGAGGTGGTTTTTTTTATAAAGAGGCCTCTTTCATTATTCTTCAGTCTCTGCTGACCTCCTTCATCTGCAGTTCGTGAAAATCCGTGTTCTGCACTTCTGTACGATCATCTCGTTCTTCTAAATAAACATACATAGAAATCTACTAGAATCCATCATTCTCCGTACCTTCGCTGCACCATAGAATGCCTTCTGAATTCGTCAACGAGAAGTTGCCCGCTGAAGCTCTCTCCAAACTAGCGAGTTTCAGAGAGTAAGTACTATCTTATAGTGTTTCTAGTGGACTGCTTGGACCACTCACCTCCCCTGTACTTTAGGTCTGGTACATTTTGTGATGTGATCCTAGAAGTTGACAATAGCTTGAGTGCCATATCCGAAGCAACCTCACCAACCTCCATTCGGGCTCACAAACTTGTTCTGGCGGCTGTTTGTCCGTACTTCAGGTAACTGACTACCAAGTTAACTGACAAGTTTAATGATGCAAGTTGACGGCACATATTAAATGTTTCGACTTCACCGACCGGCCTTAGGTTAAGAAAATTCTCCGACCCTTTGTTTATGGGTGTAATTTGGGACCTTCTTCCCAAATCTGATGTCCGTTTCCCGAATTTTGGCCGAGGACCACCCATATCGTTAAATTTGGTGGTCTAGTCAAAATCCCCGATTTGGCTTTAACTTTGTCTAAGTAGGTAATTTGGAATGCTGATTAGAGCGCTGATGCATTTTTGTCAATTTTCGATTAACAATCCTTCAGCGGAATCAAATTTCATCTGCATATTCGAAGAGAGAGTGTCAAGCCGATCATTTCTATATCTAGCACAGCAGAAAAATGTCTCAGATGAAATTGACGGTCATGAAAAATTTGGTAGATGTAGACTTTTCACGATACGTTGAAATAGAACATTTCGGGACTGCGCATTGCAGGATTGTGCCATAAGAAAATTCGACAGATGTGCTTTAATAGTCCGCATCAAATATAGGCTTGTTCCACCTATTATGTGGGTTTTTTGTTGCACGAAAACGCAATCTTTGACATTTTTACACGGAAAAGGTAACGGATTCAGAGTTTCGAGAACGAGAAATCGGAAAATTTAATGAGAAGAAAGAAAGAGCATGACTAGAGCGGCTTGAACCTGATCCATAATTTGTGATTTCAGTCGAGTGGCCGAAAGAAACGGCCTCTAACGCGAGAAATTCCAGTTTGAGAAGCGGTTTTTATGCATTTTTCTCTAAAAATGAAAAGAGACCAATCTTGTTGTGTTTTGGTTTGCAGGTCCGGGGCAATGTCGGTAAACCGGCTGTGGCGAAAAAATGTTCTAAATGACCCCAGTGGTGAGGTTGCCGCAGTTTCTTCGTATGCTTGAAGCAGCAATAATTATGAGGCCATGCAGCCGTCACGGACCTATCGACGGCTAGCTGTGTATGGTGGGGCGCCCTAATGATGACCTTCACACCTCATATAGTAGAGTTTAGTGCACCTCTAATTACAAGCAAATTTATTAGATACACGCGATCAGAATGATGCAAATAAAAATCTATTTATACTGTATATAACATTTTGTTAATATTGTATTTCTAAATTGCCTTAAATATTTTTCTTTTCTCGCGAGGTCAACGACCGTTCACTTCACACCTTGAAAACTTCAAAATTTTCAAACGATTGCTAAATTAGAAGATGGATCGCGTTATTCTGATTCCAATCATGTGTTTTTTCTTCAAAATAAGTAAAATTGGAGAGAGTTATAACGAAGCTCTGCACTCGCGGCAGCGTCTACTGCCGCCGGCCGCGTTTTGGCCAACGTTTACCGGCGGAACTGTATGGGCCAAACACGCATTCACCATGTCTACGATTTTGAAGTGAACACGAATGTGGTTGCACGTCCTTAGGGGACTGTCAACGCCGACACCTTTAATTTTTACCTTTACCACCTATTAGCTCGGGGTTAACTATATTGTTGGCTATCAGTTATTAATTGCAGAATTCGATTGCTTGCTTTTGGAGATTTCTGGATAATTTGAAAGTTATGTTCAGTGAACATTCCTCATGAGCATGTGTCACTGCTTGAAACATGGCCAATATGTAGGTAGCGGAATCTCTCAAAGCTTCAAGTCAACCCACTGCGAGGACATTAGCTAAAGCGTTTCAGTGTTTCATGACCATTATTGTCGATAAAATGTCATTTATTAGAGTTACTCTTGTGTTAAACTGTAATCTATAAAAAGAATTGGTCAAAAGTCTCACTTATATCTTTTCAACCTAATTTGAGATCTTTGCTCCTAGATGTTAACTGATGATGGCTGGATGTTCCTTCCTGAGATGTCCCAATCTAGGCAAAACCTTGGCGCCGTCGATGTTGATGGTAAGAAGCTCCATCTAGAAGCTGATCCATGCATTTTTCTGCAGTTACCTCTGCGACGCTCTATTGAAAGGAAGTTTTTGAATTTGTAAATGTGTTTCCTTTTCAGGCTCACTTTTTGCTTTTGGTGGTAGGAACGATGAAGATTATCTTTCATCTATAGAATATCTGGATTTTGATTCGAGTCAATGGAGAATGTCGCAGGCATGTTTTCCTAGTCTTTTTGTTCTCTTTTTCTCCTTTTTGGCGCTGCATGTGTAGAATTTCAACCTTTTCCTTAGGTCGAGATGCCACAGAAGAATGTCTACTTCGGAATCACACTCTTGCCATGAGCCCTATACTTTGGAACCATCCAATTTGAAGATCCTTCATATTGCTACTACTCATTAATCAAGGCGAGATCATGCTGTATCAAATTGTTAATCACATATTCACCCATGTCGATGTTCTCGAAATTTGCTCTTCTTGCATGTTCTATTTGTTGTAACACATCCCGCAGTCGAAGTATTTCTATTCCTTGTATTTTCGAATGTTTCTCGGACATTTTTCATTAATGAAATCTTGGAAGCTTTGAAAGACGGACTTATGTGAGAAAACAGTGAGTGGAATAACAGCACATTGGGATTGGTGGGATTTCACCATTTGACTGTTGCAAATTTATTCCAAAGAACTGCGGAATGGGTTTACTTGCGGTTTTGGATACCACGCGGTTGCCCTGATCTCATAAAATGGGGGAAAGAGTGGAGGTTTTCGGGGATGTAACAGCCCACAGGGAAAAGGTGAAGTCCGTCGTCGAAAATTTAAGGTTCAGGATCGTAATTCGAAAAGGTTTAGAATCGTAATAAAAACAAAATAAAAAGTATAAGAGGTAAAATTACGACAATGAAGTCTGTACGAGGATGTGTCTATTCAAGTCCTAAGTCAGTGTGTCAATCTTCTCCGAAATCATAGTGTCAATCTACCCGATTCGAGAGGGATTTAAGGTTTGGCCAGCCCTGGGCGGGGATCACTCGATTTTGTGGGTGAAATCATGCTTGAAACTTAACTGTACGTGTAACTCGTACAAGGTTAGAGCCTCATGAGGTACTGGTCTATCGATCGATAGCAAGCAGAGTAGAGAATCGGCGGACCACCGTAGACATTGTGGCAGCTTTCTTCGTATTGTAGTCACCTAGAGAGTTGGAGGTTACTAAAGACAAATACTCCAAGCACATTCCCTTCCTCCGTTGCCCGCGGCAGTAATTAGATCTCCATTTTCTAGTAAAATTGTCTTGTTGCTCTAAGAATGTCGACTATCACTAGTAACCTCGGTACGAGACAAAGGAGCTTAGGGCTGTCATGGGCGACAATGTGGAAGTGACCAGGTCGCAGTGCCAGTGGGGCTGAACCATCTACATTCGCTGCGTGGAGGGATTTGTCTAGATGGCACCACCGCCAGCGGGGCCGATCCGTCTACTATCCGTCTTTCCGGCGAGAAGGCCAATAAAGGGGTCGGCTCTAATTGGCTGTCGACCGACCTACAAAATTAACACCGGAGCTTGAACTTAGCAAGCATCACATTGGAGCTACAGTGGTGGTCAGATTACTAGGAATTTTATCAAAAAAGCTTCCAAGGCAATCTCACCTCTCGCAATTCCACAATTATACATTTGGGCGGGCCTAAGCTCTCAGAAACCTCAACAAACCTACGGACCAGACGGTTCGGCGGAACCTCGGGCCGTTCAGATTCGGAAGCGCTTCTCATCGGTCCATAGACCACAACGCGGAACAGCTTTGCGGTGGTTGTGATCTAGAAGCCAATCCACAACCGGTTAGTGATAAGAGGTTTTTTCTTTTTCGGACCGCCCACTTGCACGTAGCCAAAATAAACTATACCGTTGTAATCGCAACTCGATGCCCTACAAAACAATATGGGTTTCGTTGTGATTCTTTAGGACACGCTGAGCAACCTCTCTCGTGAACAGTTATTCTCCTTCAGGTCACTGAATTGCCGGAGAGTCGCCTCGTCTGCTGGCCGTCTCCAGATACCAGCTTCGAATGATCCGCTATCATTCGGCGTGCCACTGACAAATGTCTGTGTGTGTTTCGGCTCCAAATCTTCAGAAGCTTCGTAGTTGACGTACGCGGTGATGTTGAGACAAACTCACACCTACTCAAATAAACATTTTCAACAAAGTCAATTTCATTGGCTGCAAGGAACTTCGCATAAAAGTTCTGGACCAACTTAGTCAGTTGGTGACCCTATGGTGTCTTCCTGAACCCCTACCCACAATTGCTACATGAGTGTCCAGCTACCCTGAAAGGGACGACGTCCCACTTTTTTCACGACTTTGAAAAATGATGAATGTTCTAGTGATCGAAAGTGGCTGGCGTTGATAGAGACGCGCCATGCATTCGTCTTCCGCTCACAATCTTAGAAGCGTGGTGAATGCCTCTCATGATTAACGAAAGATATTACTAGAAGAATTTCGCTCATGGCAATCTTTTCACCTTCACAGGCAAGACTGATTACCCGACCCCGAAGGGCTGGTTAGACATGGCGAGGATCGATCACTCGAGCGTATGGGTGTGAGCTGCTCTCCTAGCCTTTACCTATACCAGTGGTAGGTATAAGAAAATGTGAGTGAAGGATTACCAGCGTCATAACTAATGGTTTATGTGTGAATTATCAGGTAAAATGAATTGGAAAGGGGTGGTAAAAGAACCGACCGCAACATGGAAAGATAACATCGTCGATTGATGCGGGTGCTTCACTCTCCACTGACTGTTTTCAATTCCATCAGAAAGGAAGGCGGTCGATTTGCTCGACTGTGGGGTTGTTTCTGTTTTTTTTTTACAAAATTCTCATATGGTTCGCTTGACGCCGACAACGGGACAGCTTTTCAATTTTCCAATTTTCTTTTATTTCAACGAGTACATAGCTCCGGAGCTGACTAGCTGATATTTCAGAAGAGCACGCAGAAAACGCATACGATTTCGAACTTGATCTCGGAATCCGTCTTCCTCCGAACACCCGTGCCAGCATTTACTGACTTCATTCAACGAACTTTTCGTCGGAGCAAGTATCGAACCAAGATAGCACCATAACATTGTTCAACCTCTCGATTTATTCCAACTGCAAGATTTTTCCGTAAGCTCACCTCCTATGGCTCATTCATTCATTCTCCATCGTTGGTCACCAATTTTCAAATCATGTTTTTTTATGTCAAGGAATAAATTAACAATTTTACCAAATACATGGAAAAGAACACCTCCAAAGAGAAGCTCAAAGAGGAAGAAACACAAAGATTGGAGACGAACACAACCAGAAACAAGAACAAAAACGAAAAAAAGGCAAAGATCCTCTTATAAGCGCTAGCGCCTTAACTTTCACAACGTACTAATAAATTCTACTGTCTGTTCAGCAGAGTACTGGTTTTTTTCATTTTTTACATTGCCATTGATATTGACGACTGTACTACTGATGGTGCCAGAATTGTGCAAAAATAGATGCTCTCGCTGGGATCGAACCTTCGCCTCGGACCTAACTGGATGCCTGAGGGACGGTAGCCATACTTCCTGCGGTGCAGTTGTCTCACATAGCGGTGCTCTGAATGCATCCGACACGAAGGTTCGAACCCCGGCTTAGCCGCGATTTTTGCACTGACCCTAGCATCAATGAAAGAACTACTTCTAGTGTACGTACTAATTCTACCAATCTAATTAACGTCGATCATTTTACTCTTTGTCATACTTACGAGCGACTAAAGAGGCTTAACATCAAATGACGCTACGGAACTGTTTGAACCCGGTGAATTGCTGAATCGCTACTCTTCCACTTTCTATGGAGCCGAAAGGACCTCTTCTTGAAGGTCGAAATTGATTGGGACCAGGGGTGGGCGTAAAATTTTTGTCGTAAAATTTTTTTACGAAATTTTTTTACGACAAAATTTGTCGTAAAAATCGTAAAATTCGTAAAATATTTTTGTTTTGTGAGAATCGGCAGTATTGTGCGCCAAAACGCAATGAACGATATTGAAATCAAAACATTTGTTCAAAGTGAGTGTCGAATCAAATATTAGGTTGGTAGGAAAGTTAGTGCCGGTTTTTTCAAACGACTGTTGTAAATGAAGTCCGCCAGCTTCTGCATAGTGTGACACAGCATTCGAAAGAAAATTATCTGCTCTTTCGAGTGGTATATTTGGAAATTGTGACGAATTTGAATTTCATTGTTTCTTCGGCTAATAAAGTGAAAAGCGAAAAAGTGAAAAAATAACCTTATCGACAGCGATTTTTTCTGCTCAGTTTTAGAGGCATAAATGAAATTTGATATACGTTTTGAAGGATGACGATTTTCTTCATTAGTCAATGTATTACATATTCCTAAATGCTCTGGAAATTACAATGTTTCAAGCCCCAAAAATTTGTCGTTTGAAAGACAAGAATAATTTTCCGATGCTGCTCCTGGTTTTCTTCTGAACGTCCGAGGTGAATTCTGTACAGTTTTCGGAACAGAATTTCTCGCTCTATTACATAATATGTTTATTTTCAAACAGTTCTCCATTTTAAAAAACTTTTGTGAGAAAAGCTTCTTAAAGTCCCTTAGCAGAGCAAACCTCCAGTTCCAATCGTTTCACAAAACCTTATATGACAATCGAAAGAGGACGACACGCTCTTCTTTCCTTACTTCTTTCACTTTTTCGCTTTTCGCTCTACTGGCCGAAGAAACAATGAAATGCAAATTCATCACAATTTTCCAAATATACCGCTCGAAAGAGCACATAATTCTCTTTCGAATGCTGTGTCACGTTTTGCGAAAGCTTTAGAACTTAACTCACAACAGACGTTTGAGAAAAAACGGCACGAAATTTCTTACCAACCTAATATGCACCTCATCTATTTAGAGGGAACATCATTAGGAAAAAATGAAGACAAATTTCACAGAAAACAACAGTTATAGATCAAAATCAATCAAATGTACATTAATTTTCAGAGATAGAAGTGCAGCGAAAGTCGCAGGCGTGAGAGCGTTCCGATAGTCGCTCAAAACGTGACCGGCTGACCAAAAAACCCTCTCTATCTCAACTGACCCTGGGAGAGCACAAAAATCCTTTAGAGCTAGTGATCCTAAATGAGGGTAGAGAGAGTGCCATTGTAGTGCCCTGAGCAAAGGGCCCTGGCACGAACACTTGCGATTTTGACCCGTTAGCACTATTTGAGCTCCGAAATGGATGTCGTAAAAAATTTCGTAAAATTTCCAATTTTACGTCGTAAAATCGTAAAACGATTTTTTACGAAAAATGCCGTAAAAATCGTAAAATCGTAAAATCGTAAATCGTAAAATGCACACCCCTGATTGGGACCGCAGTGCTCAGTAGAGTGATTTCACAACAGTAATGTACTTCGTCGGGGATTTCATAAGGCCGTCATTTCCCATTCGTCACCCAACGGTCATTTTAGTTTAGTTCACTGTCACCGATCGGCAGACTACTGTCCATTTAGGTCACCTGGTATTTTTAGGTGAGGTGGTTTTTTTTATTAATAGGCCTCTTTTCCCGTTCTTCAGTCTCTGCTGACCTCCTTTATCTGAAACTCGTGAGTATCGTCGGTCTGTACTTCTCTTCGATCATCTCTTCTTCGTTCTTCTAAACAAACGTTCTTCTAAAATACATAGAAATCTACCAGGATCCATCATTCTTCGTACCTTCGCTACACCGCAGAATGCCCCCTGAATTCTTCAACGAGAAGTTGCCCGCCGAAGTTCTCTCCAAACTAGCGAGTTTCAGAGAGTGAGTACTATTTTATAGTGTTTCTATTAGACTGTTTGGAAAATTCACCTCCCCTGTATTTTAGATCTGGTACATTTTGTGATGTGATCTTGGAAGCCGACAGTAGCTCGAGGGCCAAGTCCGATGCAACCTCACCAACCTCCGTTCGGGCTCATAAACTTGTTCTGGCGGCTGCTTCTCCGTACTTCAGGTAACTGATAATTAATGGTAATTTCGTCCGGGTGCCACGCATATCGTTAAATTTGGTGCTCTAGTCAAAATCCCCGATTTGGCTAAAACTGTGTATAGGTTATTTGGAATGCTGATTACGAACGCTGACGACTTTCGATTGATTTCGGGAGATTCTGGTAGGTACTCCGTGCCTCCAATATGAAAACCACCCGTAATGGCCGTAATGGCTGAAATAAAGCAAACTTCGAAAAGCCAACATCGTGGTCGTAGTCAGCATGCAAAAAGGTTTGGGACAAACCTGAAGTTTTGGTCTGACCACATAAATCTGCAGTATGAGCATTCCTCGGCCGAAATTCGGAAATCGGACGTCAGATTTGTGGTCAGCGGTTCGAATAGCCCCTGTAGGCGAAGTTTTAGCGATAACTAATTTGCTGAGCCAGAGCCGGACGTCGGAGTTGGAACTTCGAACAGGTGCCGAGTTCACTTTTGAAAAAGTTCTCAGTAAGAGCTGGAATATTACGAAAGATTTAGTAGAGAGCATGTTTCGCAGTACATAGTGTTTGCCTTTTCATTTTGTGCTTCTGTTACGGTACCAAAGTATGAAAACTAAAGTATGGAAAGTGGTCTCGAAACCATAACGCAGTGAAGTGGACGGCGTAGATCAGGACACTTAGGATACGCCATGCACTCGTCTTCCAAGCAACCGAACAGCCATAGTGAAAGCGCAGTTGGTCCACTGCGGTATTTTCTTGGGACAGGTGCAGTATAAATCGGTATTCTCGTCTCCAGATTTACTAATATTGATTTACTAACATCGAGTGGTCTCAGGCGGGAAATTAGTAAGGTAAAAATTATTCTGTAAGGTTTTGTCGGTATTTACCTAACGAAAACTTTTACAACCTCGGAAATCGTGATGTTTTTAAATGTTTCATTTTCTTGTTTGAGACTGATAGCTAGAAGTTAGGGTGCTTAGGAAAATACAGCTCACTGTTGTCATTGCTTGTTGTAGTTATTGATATGCTCAGTTTTGTTACTGATTGCAGAGAGACGCTTTCAAGTGGCAGCTATGTGGAATGCAAGGAGATCCGTGTAGTTGTGAAAGTGAGGATCATTCAATCATTGTTTTTGTATTCTACAAGTTAGAAGTTAGAAGTTCTCATCAACAGCTGGGCAGGAAACGACGAGGCTCTAAGCAATAATCTCCGGTGAATAGCCTTCACAGATTTAAATATTAATATTTAGGATATCGACGATAAAACTCTGAGATTGTTGGTCGACTACATGTATACAGGCCGCCTAGATATCGATGAGAAGAACGTCCAGGCCCTGTTTGGTGCCGCCAAGATCCTACGTCTCGACTCGGTTCGTAGTGAATGTTCGGGGTAAGTTTTCGCAAAAAAAAGTCCAGAAAATACACGTCGTTTTTCAATCCTCCTATGCTTGAGATTCGCATTCTATTTGTTTTTATTGAAATATATTTACTTACTTTTACTTTTTATTGAATTCATTGATCTATCCAACCTTCGCAGGTATCTCATAGAACACCTTAACATATCAAATTGGATGGAAATAGCCGCCCTCGCAAAAGCACATAATTGTACTGAGCTGGAGGATGCCGCCGTCTTGTTTGCCCGACAACATTTCTGGTTCGTCGTACTCATTTCTTTTCATGTTGTAGTGATGGTACGAGGATCATTGCAAAAATTGCGGCTCAGTCGAGATTCGAACTAGCCTCTCAAGCCTATCGTTTTCATCAACAGTTGGCTCGATCGTCGAACACCAACATCCTTCTAGAGGCTCTTGCTTCCCCATCATGAGCCTAGAGGCTTTTGCTTTCTTTCATCCATACGCGATAACGATTTGAGCTGATAAAGCGAAGATGACTGATCCAGTTGGAGAGCTAATGACCCTGTAGTGGTTCATACGAGGGTGTCGTGGATTTATCGAGATTCTAGTTCGAATACCACCCGAATCGCTATTTTTCGGTGATTCTGTCACGTTACTGCAACTACTACTTTTTCTATACAGGGTGGCAAATATGTTCTTGCCGCAACTTTCGTGTATGGTCATGTTCAGTGTAGGTAAATTTCTGACCTAATTATGATGTGAGCTTGCGTCATCAATCAATGTCTATTTACACGCCAACTTTCTTGACGACCAGTCCACTATTTCCGAAGCTATGCAGGACAGAAGCAAAAGGATCGAACTGCATAGGTGCGGTGTATCAAATAAGGTAATATCTCAGCAGCTTAAAATACCTGAAAGAACAGCTCGAGCAGCCGTCCAGAGATACAAAGAGCTGGGTACACACGAGGACCGTCCGAGAGGTGGAAGAGGCAGTTACAAGGACTAGAGAAATTATTAGGAGCAGAATTGGGCGGGATCCGGGATGGTCCATGAAACAAATGGGTAAAATCCTGGGAATTCCGCACACGACCGTTCAGAACATTGTTAAAAATAAGCTACACCTATGTGCTCATAGAATGGAAAAACTCCATTTGTCAGCGAATGAGATTAAGGCAAGTAGAATGGAAAAGACATTGAGGGTGCTTCGATTGGTCGCCAACGGTCGCCGCAAGCGAGCCCTGTTCACAGATGAAGAGGTTTTTACGGTGGAAAGATGCCACAACCAACATAACGATAGAGGTCTGCATGAACGAGGATCAGAAATATCAGAGGCAGTTTAACAAACCCATCATCCAGGCTCCATCACGGTTTGGGCAGGTATTTGTGCTACTGAAAAGACCCCTCTCGTTTTTGTGGAGAATGCGACAAAGATCGATGCACAGTTCTATCAAGAACAAGTTTCTCGTAGAGTTCTATTACCATGGGCTCAAGAACAGTTCGATGACAACGTTCGACACTTACAGCAAGACTGGGCACCTGCACATGCAGCAAAATCTACAATGGCGCTGTGCAGTGAGCTCTTTCCTGGATATTGGGCCAAAGATGTTTGGCCCTCGAATTCACCAAGCCTTAATCCTATGGGTTCTGCTGTATGATCCATTTTGAAGAGCAATGCTTGCTGCACCCGACACACGTCTATAGAGAATCTAAAACAAAGCTTGCTCAAAGCCTGGGAAGAAATAAGCGTGAACACCCTAGCGACCGTTGTCGACAATTTCGTCAAAAGTTTGAAGGTCTGCAAGGATGTCAAAGGAGGACATTTTCTAATGTAATCGTGACTCGCCATTTGTACATGTGCTGCTTTACAAACTGCTGAAATACTATTATTCCCGAATATTTTATTGTTCAGTTATAGCCATTTTTATCGCGGCAAGAACTTCTTTGCCACCCTGTACATAGCACTAGTCTGCAAAAACTCGGAAATAAGGTAGGTTTTTTCATTAAGGACTTTATTATGCAAAACTATCCTACATTATCGTTATATCCCACTTTTGTTACTCGTTTTTTTGCAGATTAACTGTGTGTGGGCGAAGTAGATTTGTTTTAATTATTCGATGATCAATAAAATTATCACTAACGAGGGAAGTCAGTCAGCTTGCTCCGAGGATTCTCAACGAGACCTTTATGGTCTTGTGGAGCTTCGAATGGCGATTACAACGGTATAGTTCATTTTTGCAAAATAGCAATGGGCGGTCCGAAAAAGTCGAAAAATCTTGACCATTAAGTAGTGGCGAGAAACTGGTGGCGAGAGGGGTTTTAGCCTTTCTTTTCTTTTGCCTTCATACAGTTGATACTGAATTAGGCTCCCTTTGCAATTTTGTCGCAGTTGCGGGATAGATTCGCGTTTGGGAGGAGTATGGACAACAAAGTACGCACAAAGGAGAAATCGACTCGCACTTATGTATGTGACCCACATTTACCGTAGCCAACACAAATCGACGCCAAATTCAAAAACGAATGTCAGATCCGTGATCAGCGTCCCGAATACCCCCCGTAGACGAAGTTTGGGTTAAATCGGTAATCTTGACCAGAACTCCCTACTTTGTTGGAACGGACCCTAGCAACGTCAGACACAATGAAAAAAGTTGACGTTAGATTAGTGAATTGTGGATTTGTCAGCAGCCCAAGCGATCATTCTTGATGAATATTAACAGAAACTCGTCTAAAATGAAGTCCCTATTTTTTAGAAAGTGTGGAACAATAGAATAATGATATTTTCGGCAACTGAACTTTCACGCAACTAATCACTCGATAGTAATAAGGCTGGTTGGTTCACGGGGATTATTTGGGACGCTGATCACGAATCTGACATTTGTTTCTGAATTTGGCGTCGATTTGTATTGATTACGGTAAATGTGGGTCACCTACATGCATGTAAGTGCTAGTGGATTTTCGGCTTTGTGCGTACTTTGTTGGCCATACTCCTCCCAAACGCGATTCTATTCCGCAACTGCGACAAAATTCCAAAAGGAGCCTAATTTGAATTCTAACGTATGAAGGCAAAAGAAAAGGCAGGCAGTCGGACCGATTCCCTAACCATCATATTGTGAGCCGTGCATGCTACCGACTGAGCCACCATGGTACTATCTCTGGAGGTTAATACCTAGAACCGCTTTCGCCACTAGTTAATGGTCAAGATTTTTCGCCTTTTTTGGACCGCCCATTGCCATTTAGCAAAAACGAACTATACCGTTGTAATCGCCATTGGAAGCTCTACCAAACCATATAGGTCTCGTTGAGAATCTTCGGAGCACGCTGACTGACTTCCCTTGTAAGAAGGAAATCGTACCCGCCCTGGTTATCAAATTTTAAAGTTGCGTTTACTTTGCCTAACAGACCGTAACCTGCAGTGAAGCCAGTAAAGCCTTCTCTATTTTCAGGGAGCTTGTTGAAAGTGAAGAACTGATGTCGATGGATGAGTCCAGTTTCCTCCGTTTCATCTCCGATGATCGCCTTAATCTGAAGGTATACTCGTCAAAGTGTATGACAGTGACACAAACGAAATAAAAAGCAAGAAATGAGGTAAAAGTACGACAATGAGCTGTGTTCGAGGAAGTGTCTATTCAATGTCTAAGACTGTCTCAACCTTCTCGGAAATTATAGCACCAATTTATCCGTTTGGGGAGGGATTCAAGGTTTGGCCAGACCTGGGCCCGGATCACTTGACTTTGTGGGTGAAATTGTGCTTGAAAACCAACTGAACGTGTAACACATCCAAGATCTGGGGATGAGGATGTCAGTATCTAGACTCTTTCTGTTGTCTCCTTTCTTTTTAAAAGATATCTGTCATATTTACCTAACGCTTTTTGCGCAAACCAAATATTTCTTTCTTCATCTTCACATTCGAAAAGAGAGGAGCTTGAAAGCCCACTATCTTGTAAGCTAGATTTATCATTATAGTTTCATGGTGAGGACGCGGTATTCGAGGCTGTAATCAACTGGGTTAAGCACGATTCATCAAGACGGGCGTCGCTGCCGAAGTATGTTTGTCCGGTTCGCTTCCTTTTGGCTGAACAATTTTTGATTTTTCTTTTTTTATCGAAATGATCCCATTGTTTTTAGTGTTCTCGTGGGAGTTCGCCTGCCGCTGATATCACGCGAGTTTTTACTCGATCGTGTTTATAATGAGCCATTGGTATAAGTTTCTTCGAGAGCGTGAAGATTCCATTTCAACTGCATTTTCATATTCATGGCAGATACGAGAATCTTCCGCTTGTATTGCAATGCTTGGCGCCGTTTTCCACAATATGCTGAGCAAAAACAAGACCTCACGCGTTCCTGAGAATTGGTATCGTCGTCGCCAAACTTCACATTCCAAGGTAAATGGAAAGCAAAGCCACAGTCTCTTGCGAATTCCCCACTTTCGGATTCGAAATCACTACGGTTTTACCTGTCTTGGGCCTACTGGGGTTCGCTTTCTTTTCAGATGATATTGATTGCTGGGGGACTTCCTCGCTCATACGGCGCAGATGTGAACATTTACGACCCATGCTCTCAGCATTGGACTCCAGGTAGGTGGTACTGTTCTTCTTCGGGTGTCTATGTTCATGATTATTCTAGAAAAAAAAACATTTGTGAAGAAACGGTCGAGGTGTACAGTTGTGTTGGTTATCACCTGGCTTTCCTCAACTGTTATATTTTAGCGGCACCACTGCTTCAGCCTCGAAGTGATTTCGGCATGGCAACGGTCGGTGATTCAATCTACGCTGTTGGTGGAGAAGACGCTTCCTATACTCTTCGATCTGTAGAGATTTACGACGTGCAAAGGTATATTTGTTGTTCGTTTCTTCAGCGCCCGATTTTGAATGAATTTCGGCATTGATACCTCCTGAAATTGTTTATTATTGAGCTTCGGCCAAAATTTCCATGATAGGATCATTCGACTCGGGAATTCTGCCGTCGTCGAAGTTTGGAAGGTTGAAATTACATCTGACAAACTATTTGCTTGAAACCATTTCGTTTTACAAGATATTTTCTAAGGACCATAGGACGGGAAGCGCAAAACAAAATACCCGAAACATACTACCTACCCGGCATGAAACCGAATTGTTCCTGTGGGATCGAGACCATTTCCCTCAGCCTGCTGTCCACCAGTCGCTCGTAGATCTTCATGGTATGGGATATCAACTTGATACCTCTATAGTTAGAGCACTCCATCGCATCGCCCTTTTGCTTGAAAATCGGTACGATGAAGCTGTCTCTCCAGGCGTCAGGCATCCTACCCTCAGCTGTGATCTTGTTGAGGAATCTCGTCAACCATCCTATTCCATAACTTCCTTGCACCTTCCATATCTCCACCGGTACTCGGTGTGGTCCAACTGCCTTACCAACCTTCATCTTCCTCACCGCTTTCTGGACCTCCTCCTCAGTCCAGAGCTGTATAGGACCTTCGACAGGTTCTGCATCTCGGACACTTTCTCGAGGAAATTCTTCATTTAGGAGTCCTTTGAAGTACTCTTCCCATCTGGACTTGACTTCCACTGGCGCTCTTAGCACTGATCCTGTAGCGCTCTGCACCTCCCTCACTGCTCTAACGTCTAGACATGCCCGATGTCGCGCTTTTGCAAGGCGGAAGGCGAATTTCTCGGCCTGTGGTTGTTCCAGTTTTTCGTATAGGCTATCCATCTCTGTAGTTTTCGACCGCGACACCGCAATCTTCGCACTTCTCTTGTATTTCTTGTATTTCGCGAGATCTTCCAGTAGTCTAGACGTCTGCCACGGCTTGAACGCGTTTTTCTTTTCCCTCACCGCCTTCTGAACTTCATCATTCCAAAACCAGGCAGCTCTGTCTCCCTTCTGTCCTCCCTTGGTTTCACCAAGGACATCCTTAGCGCACTGCAAGATCGTTCGGGTTGCCAGCCGCCACGTCTCGTTTACTGGCCCATCAGGATTCGGAAGGCCCGCACCTAATACTCGCCTTTTGAGCTCGCTCCGCTCAGGCCCTCTCAGTTTCCACCATCGAATTCGGGGCTCCGTTCTTACCCTCACCTTGGGAGGTAGGATGTCGTTCAGGTCTGCAACCAGTGGTCTGTGTTGCGTTGCCACGTCTTCGATAGGTAGAACATTTACGTCTCGCACTGTTTTTAGAGCCCGCCTACGCACCAAAATGTGGTCGACTTCCGTTTTACGACCTCCGCTGCTGTAGGTTATCTTCTGGCTCTCACTCTTAGCGAAGAATGAGCTGCATATGGCCAGGTCGT
The DNA here is from genome assembly GCA_030553155.1 of Nippostrongylus brasiliensis. Classification (NCBI taxonomy): domain Eukaryota; kingdom Metazoa; phylum Nematoda; class Chromadorea; order Rhabditida; family Heligmosomidae; genus Nippostrongylus; species Nippostrongylus brasiliensis. The sequence goes on from CP130733.1 coordinate 7,765,878, forward strand.
GGGCGACCGCCAAGTCTAGAATCCGCTCACCATCTCCATTTTTGGACCCAACTCCTCTTCCTCCATGCACTCTTTCCTCTCCTCTACGGTCTGAGCCTACATGACCATTCAGATCCTCCGCAATGGTGAGGAAGTCGTCTTCTGGGACAGATCTGATAACGTCATCTAGTGCCTCATAGAACTCATCTTTCTCCTTGTCGGGACAGCCGGTCTGTGGTGCGTACACTGAAACTATTGTCCAGCTTCCCTCCTTCATGTTTATCCTCACGAACATGACCCTATCGCTGATCCTTTGAACAGCTGACACTGAATCTTTGACAGACTCTGAGATCGCTATGCCTACGCCGTTTTTCCTGCCATCTTCGCCCTTGTAGAAGAGTTTGATCCCTTCTCCAATCTCTTGAGCCTTCTCTCCTTTCCAGCGCGTCTCTCGAAGGCACAGGATCTGGATATTTCTTCTCTTCATCAGATCAGCAACCTCTCTGGACTTACCGCTCAGCGTTCCGACGTTGAGGGTCCCTATTCGAACTAACTTCTTTAACCGAGGTCGTCCGTTCCTCGGTAGCCCTCGCATACTGACCACAGGACTCGGGCGGGGTCCTGCACGCCACTTCCAGGTGACGTCCTAGTATTCACTCGATTATTTTGACGACTTTCAATCATAGTTATGTGACAGGGTTTGACCATCAGCCGGCCTGTCAACCTGGGCCTGACGCAGGAATCGTTGCCATTTTTGCTGTTTTTGCACGGCATGGCTTTTTGCCTCAGTGTGTCACACAGAACCACTTCGCGATGCTCCAGAGCTCGCTCGAGCGACATGACAACATGCCAACACCTGGCATCTTCAGGTTAGCCTGCCTACCTCTCGATGTTTCCTTCTTGCATCGAGCAGGCTATGCCCTCACCTTCTAGGGCCTATGTCCATCGACGGGATCCTCAAAAAGGTCCTCTCGCCGGAACTAGCTGGTCCGCGATCAGCTCACCCCATACTAGCTGGGGAGTTTCCAGTGCCACCAACTAGGAGGAGCGGACCTCGCCACCGGACCCCTTCGGGTTCATGGGGCAGAATTGATGCCGCCTTACGACTGAAAAGTTTTTATGCCGATACTCTCCCAGTGATCTAGATAGCGTGGTCCTTCTGAGTCCATCAAAATGCTCCTTCACTCATGCACACTATACCCGTCAACTAAACCCACGTACAATTGAAACATCGAATCAAATATACCATTTTTATTGTTCCTCCGTGTTTAAAAGTAACATTTCTCATCTTCATTAGAAATTCGTGGCGAGCTGGACCGAAAATGCAGCACTGTCGGCAGGCTCTAGGAGTAACAGCTCTCGATGGCATAATATTCGCTGTAGGTGGCAAGGGTGGCGGCCACATCTTTCGTGAAGCTGAAATGCTGGATCCAAGACAAGGTACGGTACTAATTCCGGCCCATACAGATTTATATTGTCAAACGAGTCTGCGCATAGTAGTAATTTCCTTAAGGGAAGTGGATATCGTTGCCATCGATGAGGAATGCCCGCTATGGTTGTGGACTAACCGCTGTCAATGGTCTCCTTTACGCAGCAGGCGGCGATTCTGACAGACAAAATTTCAATTCGGTACTTTTTGATTGCCAGCGTTTCACGAGGTTTCTGAGATGTGACGTTCAGGTGGAGGTATACGATCCTCGAGCATGCCGCTGGACATCTGCTCAACCGATGCTTAAGAAGCGCTACTTTACACTTGCTACGGTATTTCGCGATCAAGTCGTTGTTGTCGGCGGCCTCGATGAGAAGTATACGGTTCTTTCATCTGCTGAGGTTACTCCTCATATTCAAAAATTTTTCGACTTAACATGGTTAGAAGCAGGTATTTGCGTCAAATTTTTGTCGTAAAATTTTTAACGAAATTTTTACGACAAAATTTGTCGCAAAAAATCGTAAACTTCGTAAAATATTTTTGTTTTGTGAAAATCGGCAGTATTGTCCGCCAAAACACAAATAAACACTACTGAAAGTCAGAGCATCAGCTTAGCGTCGAAGCGAATAATTCATTTATTTACAGTAAATGCGTCGTTATAATTTAAAATGGAAACATGTTTTGCAAGAACCACAAAATTATCGATCAAAACCAATCAGAGGAAAGTTGATCTTGAGAAATAGAAGTGCAGAAAAATTTGCAGGTCTTAGCGCTTTCCGACATTCGCTCAAAATGTGACCGGCTGACGAAAAAATCCTTTCTATCTCGACGGAGCCTGGAGGAGCACAGAATTACTTCGGAATTATTTTCATCAAATGAGGGTAGACAGATTGTGCAAGGAGAGAAGTCCAGGATGCCAGGGGGTTAGCCGACGTTTATGCAGGTTCAACTATGCACAAAATACTCCATAGTGTTGTGTTAGAGTTCCGTGTTGGCACTTCTTCAGCTTGAAATTGAAGTCGTAAAAAATTTCGTAAAATTCCCAAAATTTGTCGTAAATTCGTAAAACTATTTTTTACGAAAAATGCCGTAAGAATCGTAAAATCCTAAATCGTAAAATGCACACCCCTCCTGGTCAGCAGCCTCATTTTTGAGAATACTGTCATATACACACTCGGACGATCAAGCGATCGGTCCCGGCCCGGACAAACCAACCCATCCCTTCAGGGTCGGCTAAATAGGTAACAGATTTCTTTAGGAGGGTAAGGACACTGGAGTGGTATAGCGAATGCAAGTATAGCGAATGCAAGTCATTGTATAGGCCAAATACTCATCCACTACGATTTGATGAGAACCCAAATGTGGCAGCGCGTCCTTAGGCGACTGATCAACGCCGACGCCTTTACCTTTTTACCTTTACCAAATATTAGCTTCTGGTTACCTATTTTGCTGGCGTTCAATTATTAATTGCAAAATACGATTGCTTGCTTTTGAAGATTTCTGGATAGTTTGAAAGGCATGTTGAATAAACATTCCCTGTGAGCATGTTTGTAGGTAGCGGAATCCTTTGAAACTTTACAGTCAACCTACTGCATGGAAATTTTTTCAAAGCATTCCAGTGTTTCATGACCATTGGTCATTGGCGTCAGTAATCGTGATTTCTCTCTTGTACTGTACTGTACTGTAGTATGTGCTAAAATGCGTCAAAAGTCTCACTTATGTCTTTTCAACTGAGATCTTTTTCTGAAATCTTTGCTCCTAGATCTTAACTGACAATGGCTGGACGTCCCTTCCTGAGATGTCCGTACCTAGGAAAGGCCTTGGCGTCGTCAATGTTGATGGTAAGAAGCTCCATCTAGAAGCTGAACCACGCATTTTTCTGCGGTTGCCATTGCGGCGCCCTTTTCGAAGCCAGTTTTCGATTTTTTGTGTTTCCTTTTCAGGTTCACTTTTTGCTTTTGGGGGTTATAGCTGTGAAGGTTATCTCTCATCTATAGAATATTGGGAGTTTGGTTGGACTCAATGGAAAATGTCGCAGGCATGTTTTCCTTGTCTTTTTGTTCTTTTTCTCCTTTTTGGGGCTGCATATGTTACATTGTCGCCTTTTCTTTAGGTCCGGATGCCGCAAGAAAATGCTTACTTCGGAATCACACTCATGCCATGAGCTGTATACTTTGGATCCATCCAATTTGAAGACCCTTCATATTGCTACTACTCATTAATCAAGGCGAGATCATGCTGTATCAAAATGTTAATCATATACTATTCACCCATGTTGATGTTACTCGAAGTTTGTTCTTTTTTCATGTTCTATTTGTCGTCATACATTCCGCAGAATTTTCATTCTCTCGTATTTTCGAATGTTTCTCGAACTTTGTTCCATCAACGAAATCTTGCAGGATTTGAGAGATGAACTTATGTGAAAAACCAGGGAGGGGAACGCCAGCACATCGGGAATCGATTGAGAGGGTTTCAGTATTTGGCTGTTGCAAATTTATTATAAAGAACTGCGAAATGGGATTACTTGCGATTTCGGATACCACGTGGTTGTCTTGATCTCATAAAATGGGGAAAAGTGTAAAAGTTTTCGTGGATGTTAAGCCCACAAGGAAAAGGTGGAGTCCGCCGTCGAAAATTTAAGGTTCAGAATCGTAATTCGAAAATGTTTAGAATAGTAATAAAAACAAAATAAAAAGTATGAGAAGAGGTAAAATTACGACAATGAAGTCTGTACGAGGATGTGTCTATTCAAGTCCTAAGTCAGTGTGTCAACCTTCTCCGAAATCATAGTGCCAATTTACCCGATTCGAGAGGGATCCAAGGTTTGGCCAGCCCTGGGCGGGGATCACTCGATTTTGTGGGTGAAATCATGCTTGAAACTTAACTGAACGTGTAACTCATACAAGGTTAGAGCCTCATGAGGTACTGGTCTATCGATCGATGGCAAGCAGTAGAGAATCTGCGGACCACCGTAGACATCGTGGAAGCTCACTTCGTACTGTAACCGTCTAGAGAGTTGGAGTTTAGACAAATGCTCCAAGCGCAAACCCTTCCTCCATTGACTCCGGCACTAATTTTAGATCTCCATTTTCTAATAAATTTGTCTTGTTGCTCTAAAAATGTCGACTATCACTAATAGTCTCCGTAGGGAGACAAAAGTGCGAAGGGCTGTCGTGGGCGACAATGAAGAAGGGGCCAGTTCGCAGTGCCACTGAGGCTGAACCATCTACATTCGCTGCCTGGAGGGGATTAGTCTAGATGGCACCACCGCCAGCTGAGCCGAACCGTTTGCTATTAGGCTGTCGCAAAATTAATTTCGGAAATGGACCGCTGAGTTCAAACTGCAATAACTCAGCTCAAACGCAACTTTATGAATCAAGGTAAAACCCGTCAGCATCTACACGCCACTGCCAGCGAAGCGGTAATAAATCCAAGCCTGTAGAGAAGAAACTAGGATCACGAGAATTAACGAAAGCAGGAAAGGCAATTTCAACATCGGTCAAATCAGCGAATTTTTTCTGACGCAAATAAGAATCATATGCTTGAAAAAAGTGATAGTCCGTTGGCGAAAGGTCAGCAGAATAAGTAGGATGAGACAGAACTTCAATGCCTAACTGGGTCAATTTTTGCCTGGTGATCTGTGTGCACTTTCGTTGTCCTGCAATAGGATCGCACCGTCTCTGTTGGCTAGTGCCGCCCACATTTTTTGCAATTACGAGTACATTTCGTCTGAATCACAACAGTATGGCTCTGCTGTAACTGAACCACCAGGTGGTATGAAGCTATGATGGATAACTCCTTTACTAAACTACCACAAAGTAATCATAACCTTTTTAGTACGAAGTTTCGGTTTAGGAAAAGGTTTTGGTGGAGCACCCTTATCAACCCAAGCAAGTCCCCGCGTACTATTATTATAAGAGATCCATTTTTCCTCTACAGCTATAATTCGGTCGACAAACGGTTTATTTTTATAACGATTTAGGGGATTCAAGCAGATGTCAAAACGCGTAGGACGCTGCTCATCGGTCAATTCAAAGGAATCCATTTTGACATCTTCACCTTGCGGATTTGTTCCAAACGTCTTGCGACTGTAAAGTGATGTACACCCAGGTCTTATGCTAGCTTACGAGTATTGGCCTCTGGATTTGCTTCAACGGCTGTCCTAAAACCTCTTCATCAAGGGACCATTTGCGCCCACGACCAGCTTTTCTTTCGAGATCAAAATCGCAAAGAGTAAATTTTCCAAACCACAGCTGCACTGTCCGTTCGCAAGGACAATCCGTCCCAAAGACTCTGCTAAGGTTACGTGCTACGCCTGCCGCGGAATGTCACAATTTATATTCATAAATTGTGAGCACTTGAAAGTCGCATCGGTTCATGTTCAAATGAAGCCCTGGAAAAAATCGGCTGCACAAACTAGAGAGATAGTAATGTACGCTTTTGATAGAGCGGATAATCTCCTACCTGTCAGTATGCTTGGATGTCCTTGTGACGAGATAATACGGCGTAAAAAAGTTTTCTTCTGAACACACTCAGAAAACGAAATTAATTTTGCGGCTGCCTAATATCCGATTCCCCACCTGCCTAAGAGCTCGTTTAGACGCCGCGCGGCGAAAATGCAAAATCTAAGCGCAATCAATATTTAACGTCATTGATCGAATTTGCTCCTTTGCGTTAGTGGCGCAGTACGGTGATGCCGCGTCCAAGCAAAAAAAAATTAGGCACATAATCACATAGGGAAGAAATTAAACGAAAAAGGTGAATTTCGTCAAAATGTCCTTTAATGAGGAATAGCAGCCTTCTTAAAAATCCGAACGAGCAGTAGGCTTGTCCATATGGGGCGCTACCGGATTTCGCCACTGATGCAAAGGAGCAAATTCGGTCAAATACGTTAAATATTGATTGCTCTTCAATTTTGTATTTCCGCCGCGTGGAAATACAAAATACGTCTAAAAGAGCGCGACCTCTGTTAGCCGCTGGAGGAAGGAGAACGCCAGCAAAGGGTTCGGTTCCAACTGACTGTCGACCGATCTACAAACTTAACACCGGAGCTTGAACTTAGCAAGCATCACATCGGAGCTACACTGGTGGTCAGATTACTAGGAATTTTACCAAAAAAGCTTTCAAGGCAAGCTCACGTCTCGCAATTCCACAATTATACATATGGGCCGGGCCTAAACTCAGAAACCTCAACAAACCTACGGACTAGACGGTTTGGTGAAACCTGGGGCCGTTCAGATTCGGAGGCGCTTGTCATCGATCCATAGACCACAACGCGGAACAGCTTTGCGGTGGTTGCGATCTAGAAGCCAATCGGCAACCGGTTAGTGATAGAGATTTTTTGTCTTTTTTGGACCGTCCACTTGTACGTAGCCAAGACAAACTATACCTTTGTAATCGCAACTCGATGAAGAACAATAAGGGTCTCGTTGTGAATCTTTGGGACACGCTGAGCAACTTCTCTCGTGAACAGTTATTCTCCTTCAGGTCACTAAATTGCCGGAGAGTCGCTTCGTCTGCTGGCCGTCTCAAGATAGCTTTGAATGATCCGCTAACATCCGGCGTGCCGGTGACAAATGTCTGTGTGTTTCGGCTCCAAATCTTCAGAAGCTTCGTAGTTGACGTAAGCCGTGATGTTGAGACAAACTCACAGCTAATCAAATAAACAATTCAATAATGTCGATTTTGTTTGCTGCAAGGAATTTCACATAAAAGTTCTGGACCAGCTAGGTCAGTTGGTGCCCTTTTAGTGCCTTCCTGAACCCCTTCCCCACAATTGCTAAATGAGTGTCCAGCTACCCTGACAGGGACGTCGTCCCGAAGCCCACCTTTTTCATGACTTTGAAAAATCTGTGCTCGATTAACGGTTTAGTGATTGAAAGCGGCTGACATTGATCGAGATGCGCCATGCATTCGTCTTCTGTTCACAATCGTAGAAGCGTGGTGAATGCCTCTCATGATTCATGAAAGATATTACTAGAAGAATTTCGCTTATGTTGATCTTTTCACCTTCACAGGCAAGACTGATAACCCGACCCCGAAGGGTTCGTTAGGCTCGGGCGAGGATCGCTCACACAACCGTGTGGATATCAGCAGCGCTTCTTGCCTTTACCTATACCAGTGGTAGGTATAAGAAAATGTGAATGAAGGATTACCAACGTCATACCTAATGGTTCCTGTGTGAATTACCCGGTAAAATGAATTGGAAAGCGGTGGTAAAAGAACCGACCACATCATGGAATGATAACATCGTCGACTGATGAGGATGCTTCATTCTCCACTGACTGTTTTCAAAGAAGAACGGAGCATCTTTTCAATTTTCCAATTTTCTTTTATTTCAACGAGTACATAGCCCCGGAGCTAACTAGCTGATATTTCAGAAGATCACGCAAAAAGCATGTACGACTTCGAACTCCATCTCGGAATCCGTCTTCCTCCGATCACCCGTGCCAGCATTCACTGACTTCATTCAACGAATTTATTGTCGGAGCAAATATCGAACCAGGAGTGCGCCATGACATCGTTCAACCTCTCGATTTATTCCAACTGCATGATTTTTCCGTAAGCTGTCCGTCCTATGGTTCACTCATTGGTCCATCGTTGGTCACCAATTCTCACATCATGTTTTTATGTTAAGGAACAAATCAACAATTTCACCAAACATGGAAAAGGACGCCTCCAGAGAGAAGCTCAAAAAGGAAGAAACGCAAAGATTGGAGACCACCACAACCACAAACAAGGACAAAAACGAAAGAAGGCAAAAATTCTCTCATAAGCGCTAGAGCTTTAACTTTCACATCGTACTGATAAATGCCACTGTCTATTCAGTAAAGTACAGTTTTTTTTCAATTTTCACATTGCCATTGATATCGATGACTGTATTAATGATGGTGCTACGATTGTGCAAAAATAGAGGCTCTGACGGGACTCGTACCAGCGCCTCGGACCTAACTGGATGCCTGAGGGAAGGTAGGCATACTTCCTGCGGTGCAGTTGTCTCAATTAGCAGTGCTCTGAATGCATCCGACACGCAGGTTCGAACCCCGGCTTAGCCGCGATTTTTGCACTGACGCTAGCTGTTGTAGATATACAACCTATTCTATAGAAATTGGTAGTTAGCCATAGGGAGCCCGTAGATTAGAGTGAGTGCAATATGTGACAAGTATCTCTCGAGACGGCTCCCTAGGCACGACCCAGCGGCATACCGCGAGTGAGCACTTGGGAATCTAATCTGTTGCTCCACTCAGGTGCGGTGCCGTCTGATGTATTTAGCCATTGGGTCTCCCAAGTAGCCCAATGGGATTGTTCGGTGGCTACGCCCACAAATATATGCATAAATAGGATGACTGCTGTGATATTGTTGATATTCTTACGTGTACGTAGCAATAAATTGTTGTTACAAAAGTATCGAAGAACTATCCCCTTGGTTAACCACCAAATTGGTGCATCGACCGTGGAAAAAACCCTCTGCGCTAACTCTCTTAATTGAGAAACAGACGGGTTCCCTAGTTATCCTCGCTTGTGAGTCCTCCTCCGAGGAACCAGGAAACTAGAAGACTTTCTTTGCGAGTTCTCTCCGGAGAAACCAGAAAGTTCTTTTCTTATCATCAGTCCTTCGCGAGTTCTCCTAGGAGAAACCAGGACTAAATTCTCTTCTGCGCTAACTCCCTTCACGGGGAAACAGAAGATAATCCTTAATTTCTCTTGAGCGTCCTCTAACGAGGAACCGGGAAATTCAAATAAAAGACTCTCCCTGCGAGTTTTCTTCGGAAAAACCGGGAAGTTTTTTATTCAAAAAGACTCTCCCTGCGAGTTTTCTTCGGAAAAACCGGGAAGTTTTTTATTCAAGCCTTCAGCGAGTTCTCTCCGGAGAAACCAGGGCTCCAATTCAAAGAAATCCTTGCTTGCGAGTCCTCTCCCGAGGAACCACAAGGAATTTCTGAGAAAATATCGGTGATTTCTTCCCAAGAAACCCGATAAAACCAATCAAAAGTCCCGCGTGGCAGGAACAACACCACAGAGCCACTGAAACCATTTCAAAAGAGTGGTGCAAACTCAATAACATCCGAGAAATCCAAAAATCTCGTGTGAGTTTGCAAAAAACACTAGAAATGGCTGACGTACAAGCTCTCAAGACAAAAATCTCCAGCGCCTGTGTTCTTCTTCGATCCAATGAAGCATCAATAGAAGGACTTCGGCAGGCCTTCGAGTTCCCGCAAGAAAAGGCGCAATGTCAAGAATTCATCAGAAACAAGACTGCGGATTTGAACTACCTCACCAGAGGGATTTCACAAGGCAAGGAACTGCTGGAGAAGTACATCAAGGACGCAATCAAAAGGATCGACAGGCGTACCGAACAAAAAGACCAGGAAAAATTGATGATCGATTTAAATAAGCATCTGGAAGAAGATGCCAACCGCCTGGAAATTCTTACCATTCAATGGTTAAACAAGATAGAATTTCGACTTGAGGAATTGACGCAGCAGGCCATCCTCATATCAGATGCAGCTTCCAACACCAGTTACCACGCAAACAGAAGTGATGATAATGGCATACAAAATCAAGAAAGCCATCTGTCAACGGGGTTCGATCATAGCATGCGAATCAGACGTCCGTTGCTGGAAGTTCCAACATTCTCAGGGAATTTCAGAGAATTCACTGCCTTCTGGTCAGTCTACCAGTCGTTAATTCATGACGACAACAACCTATCCGACCAGGAAAAATTCCTCTTCCTGAAGCAGGCTCTCAAAGGAAAAGCAGCAGCTTCAATTAGCAGCATCCCGGTTACTGGAGAAAAATACTTCGTAGCAGTGAACATCCTGAAGAAGCAGTACGACAGATCGGGAAGTATGGCCGACATTCTAATTAGCGAAATCGAGCGTATACCTCGAGCTAATGATAACCCAAGGAGCTGTCGCGAAACACTCTCTGCAATTACTGCACGTATAACCCATCTGGAGCAGACTGGGATGTCGCTCAACGCAGACAGGGTATGGCGCCGTCTGATTCTATCGAAATTCACGGAGCACATCTGCAGCACAGTAATCCGGAAAGAAAGTGATGCTAACATAGCTTTCGAAGTACAAGAAATCGTGGACACAATCGACGATATCATCACGCTCCAGGAAACGACCGAACTCACCACAAGGACCCTGTTTGGCAACGAAAATCGCGGATCAACCAACCCTACAAGGCCGTACACAAATGCTCGACAACCAAAACAAGTCGCCAGTTACAGACCATGCCTATGTGGTGGACAGCACTCACCTCAGCGCTGCGACAAATTTCCGACACCCGAAGCAAGGCGAGTGGAAGCCAGACGACAAGGAGTGTGCTGGAAATGCTTCGACAATTCGCATACATCGAACAACTGCACAAAAATGTCAAAATGTCCGAAGTGCAACCAGAACCACCACTCGTCGTTGTGCATCGGAACTAGCGACAGAACAGGAGCTGGCCAGCAAGCTGATAGGAGACAAAACCAACCGCAAAGGACTCCTATTCAGCGACAACAAGCATCTTCTCTACCGCGGAACACCGACCACTATAGGGGCCAACAACAGAGAAATGGGAGCTACCAGCGAGATAACGACCGAGTTCAAACTCTAAGCAATTCGGTGTCAGAACGACCGCTAGCTGGGCAGTACGTGCTACAAATGGCTTCAGCGATGATATACAACGAAGCCGAAGCAAGATATCAGCCAATTACGATACTGCTTGATTCAGGCGCTCAGAAAGCTTCATCAAAGCTAGATTTGCAAGGATGTTAGGCCTTCAATCAAAAAGCACACGTTCGTTCACAACTTCAGGAATGGGAGAGCTGCAAGAAAGCTTCAACTCCAACGAAGTTCATGTGACGCTCAAAAGCATTCACGCCGCCGCAAAACCGCATCGACTGCAGGTTTTTACGAAGGATAAACTGACTGTGGCGACCAAGTCTGCAGAGTTATCGAAAGCAGATAAGAACTTCATCAAGAAGGAGAAAATAGCAGTCGCCCAGCAAGGACTATATTCTCGTGAATTGTCTCCGGACATTCTTATTGGGCAAGATCTCCTCAATAGGATTATCGACCACGGAGCTCCTACTGGCAGGCTGCCATCTGGATTATTGTTGACACCAACAATTTTCGGTCACACAATTTCCGGCACTAGCGGCAGAATTACTAAATCATTAAAGAGGAATTTTGCCCTGTGCAGTTCTCTGATTATAACAAGTCTCTCATCATCATCTGAGGACGACTTCAAGACGGATATAAGGCGTACACCCGAAGTTGAACCACGAAGAATAAAGGGAGATCACGACACCGCTGAACATTCCACTGCCAAGTCTCCCAGCAGGTGCAGAAAAGACGGAATCGCCAAGAAGGTGAAAGAAGACGAGACCAGCCCCGCAACTTTAAATCTCCCACGAAGATTTGTATGGGCGCCATCGAAAACTGCTGTTCGAGCGATGGAAACATCGAGTGATGATCCTGACCATCAAACGCACCACGAGCGTCCTTCGCAGAGAGCCGTTGAACGGACGCTCTCAGAGACAAAAAAAGATCACTAAGAAGGTCTGGCCTTTCCGGAGAAAGGAATACCATACGAAGCTGAGGAATCGTCACAAGAGGGCAAAGAAGATTTCAAGGACCCCCAGTGAGTCATTTAACTCAAATGCTGACTTGTCAACTGCGTCGAATACTGAGGCGAAACCAAGAGCGAGAGGAACAGTGCAACCAAAAGATCCAGCAACTCAGACCTCCAGCTTTACCTACAACAAGGACGTGCAGATTTTACCAATCCAACGCCATCGCGGCGGCCGAATATCCCGCTGATATACATAGTTCACAGTGTTCACAGTTCACCAATCTTCACACAATTACATGACTCATTAGTAATTTATTGAATTTATGTACTAGATCCATTGATAGTTATGTTTCTCAATAATTCTATCTTGTAATACTTGTAAAACGCGGTTGTTGACCTGTGCGTAAGAATTATTGTTATACGCTACCGCTTAATGGGCCCCGCCCCAGTGTTGTAGATATACAACCTATTCTATAGAAATTGGTAGTTAGCCATAGGGAGCCCGTAGATTAGAGTGAGTGCAATATGTGACAAGTATCTCTCGAGACGGCTCCCTAGGCACGACCCAGCGGCATACCGCGAGTGAGCACTTGGGAATCTAATCTGTTGCTCCACTCAGGTGCGGTGCCGTCTGATGTATTTAGCCATTGGGTCTCCCAAGTAGCCCAATGGGATTGTTCGGTGGCTACGCCCACAAATATATGCATAAATAGGATGACTGCTGTGATATTGTTGATATTCTTACGTCAACTTCTCTTCGATCAACTCCTCTTCGTTCTTCTAAACAAACAGACATAGAAATCAACTAGGATTCGTCATTTTCCGTACCATCCTGCACCATAGAATGCTTTCTGAATTCGTCAACGAGAAGTTGCCGGCTGAAATTCTTTCCAAACTAGCGAGTAACAGAGAGTGAGTACTGTTTTATAGTGTTTCTAGTGGACTATGTGGACAATTCACCTCCCCTGTATTTTAGATCTGGTACATTTTGTGATGTAATCTTGGAAGTCGACAGTAGCTCGAAGGCCAAGTCCGAAGCAACCTCACCAACCTCCGTTCGGGCTCATAAAAATGTTCTGGCTGCTGCTTCGCCGTACTTCAGGTAACTGACTACCGATACCTAGGTTTAATGATGTAAATTGGCGGCACTTGTTAAATGTTTCGATTTCACGGACCGGACATAGGTTAAAAAATACTTCGACACTCTGCCTATGAGCGTAATTTGGGACCTTAATCTATCGTGTAAGGGTGTACGGGCCTTACATGATGCTTATATGGGAGAATGGATCTCTGTAATGTATACTAAATCTGTATAAGTTATTTATTTATAAAGCATGGTTAATGATAAAAAGGGGAAGTAAGGCGTTTGCCTTACATGGGGGTAGGACCTCGTCTGCCCTTCCAGTGGGCGGTCATCGCGGCGGGCTCTTATCAGGAGATGCCTCACGACATCTCCCTTTCCGAAGTAAGCTCGTCCTCGAGATTTGAAGATGTACGACAATGATCCATTTGTCCGTGTTCTCGTCGTTGTCAGCTGTATGCCATTACGATCCATAATCCGGAAGATATCAGTGGAAGTGTTATGCGTAGGAAGGCATAACATGACATACGGTTGGTGTCGATGAATCAGACAGGATGATTACGATCGGCCGATCGAACAACAATCTAACTTCCATGTGGATGAGAATTGATCGTTTGACAAAATATACCGTCAGAACTGGCAGGACGAATGTGAGGAAGAGTCGTACTCTCAGATGCATATGATGCTGGAGGATACACGATGTGAAATGGGTATGATTGATATTGACTCTGAAATGGGTATGATTGATGTTGACTCTGCACACCCATAAAATAACCTCGTCCTCGAAGTTCATTAGAAGCAAACGTACGAGGGATGAGTTATAAAATTACTTAGAATAAGATACAAAATATCTTAACAATTATTATTCTTTTACATAATTTTCTACAGAATTAAACAGTAGGCTGAAGTAGAAACTAATAGTTACTACCCTCACTAATACAAATTAAGACCTGATGGAAAAAAACGAATATTACTCTGAACTGTGGTTCGAAGGCGAGTAATATACGGGCGTGTGTCAGAAGGCAAAAAGGAATAAAGTGTTGTTTTGAGATGTTGCAAAAGTGCTTTTATTTCACTTATATAATTATACTATTGTTTCTTTGAATGGCCAATTCAAAGAAAATTTCATGTAGTTTCTTGTTTTTTTATAATATTTGAAATTGCGCGCAGCAGCATTGAAGGCGAAGAGAAAAAGGACTGAATGCAATGGAATTGCATTCGACCTTTGGGCGTTTATGAAGACTAAGAACAAAAATAGGATTTTTGATGTTTCGCAAATGTGCCTTTAGTAATGTAATTTCCTCTCTAATTTTTCTTTGAAAATTTTTCTTCTTTCTTTTTCTCTCTTTTTCTTTTTCTTTGAAATTTTTTTGTTGGTTTTTGTTTATGAAATGGTAGCGCGCAGCAGCGAAAAAGAGAGAAACATAATTGGAGTATGAATGCGATTTTCCAACGCACTCCATTGCGAATGGTCACGCAGTTACTCTGGAATTATATTTTTCTTGCAATCGACGCGAACGTCTAAGGTGTTCCGAATTGTCCAATGCTTCATTGTTTGAGAGAACTGTTGTAGGATTCGGTGATGAAGCATTGGCTAATTCGCAACGAGAAGAATACAATTTAAGTCGATTGATGTGAACCGTCTGTTGCTTAAGGCGATTTGAAAGTTGGGCTATTGTAACATTAGGACGGTTTACACCAATTACTATGAACGGACCCTTCCATTGGTAAGTAAGTTTAGGACGAACTGTGTCGTCATGCAAAAGAACTAAATCATCAATAGAAATGTCCGTGTTGTATACCTTATTTTGGGTATTGTTTCCCAATTTGTACTTCACTGTCTTCTCAGCTATTGCGTTGCCGACGTCGACGATTGTGTTGGTTAGGCCGGCTGCGAGTCGTTGAGAGATGTCATCGGTGACGAAGACAGGTGAAGGTGGATGTCGTTGGACAATGTCCGTCCACGTAATTGGATGACGACCGTGCACGACTTAATACGGGCTGTAGCCTGTTGTTGTATTTACATTGCTGTTGTATGCGAATACAACGGGCTGCAAAAAGTCAGGCCATATTGCCCTCGCTTCCGAGCATTATGCCGTGAGTGAATCGTTGATGACTTTAACGATTCGCTCAGCCTGTCCGTTTGCTTTGTGGTTATAACTCGTAGTAAACTTGTTAAGAACACCCAAAGTGGAGCTCACTTTGGTAAACACTTCACTAGTGTAGTTCAAACCACGATCAGATACGAACTCATTGGGAATGCCGTGCTTAGAGATTACGTCGTTGACGAGAGTTCTAACCACGGATTCTGTGGTTTGATTTCCTAGTGGAGTGTAGATTACAAATTTACTAAAAGCACAAACCGCAATTGAGATATCAGTAGTTCGCGAAAAGATATGTCACCTAGCATTTTTGGGTGCAGATCGCTGAAACCGAAACGAATTTGATTCTAGTTGATAGTTCGAATAACTCTTATTGAAAATACACTAATATGTGCCCTTGTTGGAAATTCTAGAATTTTTTAGAAATTTATAAACTCATTTTCATATGCATTTTTAAACGAATATATCTTAGGAACCACTGAGGTACTGCATGTCTAGTGATGAAATTCTGATAGAGCATGATTAGCTTATTCTCATAGGTTATAAATTTCAGTTTCGCGTCATTTAAAATTCATAGATTTTTCTGCGTGAATTTTTTTATGGACCAAAAATGGTGAAATCTTGAGACAGTCTTTTATATAAAATTCTATATGTTAGTAACTATTACATGAAATTGCATCAAACTTGGTTTTTTGATAGCGCAAGATATTCTCTTCTTAACACATATTAAAGTTTTTGGAAAAGCCTTCCATTCATAGAGAAAATAGCTCTTAAAATTGCATTTACATAAAAGGCCTTTGTGAAAACACCCGGAGGGCATTTGGCTCCAGAGTTCTCTAGTGCATAGTAGACTTGTTGCTCATTAGGTCCTTAACAGGTAGTAAGATAACTCCCACTCTTCTGAAGAAAATCGCCTTCTAGTTAGACCGATTGAAACTACCGCACTAACCCGCATACTGTACGGTGGCGAGAATAGTGGTGCATACAACATTTCTAACTAGAAGAGGATTTTCTGCAGAAGGGTGGGAATTGTTCTGCTACCTGTTGAGTACCTAATGAGCAACAAGTCTACTATGCACTAGAGAACTCTGGAGCCAAATGCCCTCTGGGTATTCTTAAAACGGCCGTTTATGTAAATGCAATTTTAAGAGCTATTTTCTCTGTGAATGGAAGGCTTTTTCGAGAACTTTATTATGTGTTAGAAAGAGAATATCTCTCGCTATCAATTACCCAAGTTTGATGCAATTTCATTCACTAGTTACTAAGATATAGAATTTTATATAAAAGACTGTCTCAAAATTTCATCATTTTTTGAGCATAAAAAAATCACGCAAAAAAATCTAGGGTTTTTTAATGACGTGAAACTAAAATTCATGACCTACGAGAATAAGTTAATCATGTTCTATCAGAATATCATCACTAGACATGCAGTACCTCAGTGGTTCCTAAGATAATTTCGTTTAAAAATGCATATGAAAATGAGTTTAAAAAATTCTAAAAAAATCTAGAATCTCCAACAAGGGCACGTAATAGTGTATTTTCAATAAGAGTTAGTAGAACTGTCAACTGGAATCAAATTCGTTTCGGTTTCAGCGATCTGCACCCAAAAATGCTAGGTGACATATCTTTTCGCGAACTACTGTATACCGATATCCCTCAAGAGGTTGCGGGAGAGGTCCCACAATATCTGTATGGATACGCTCAAAAGCACGTTCAGGAATGGGAAAAGTGCCTAATTCCTGACGTATAGTATGACTAGCCGATGCTTTGATTTTTTGGCACACTGGACAAGAATTTACAAAAGTAACGACGTCGGAATACTGCTGAGGCCGGTAATACTTCTTCTTGATTGCCTCATTCGTTTTCCTAATACCCTGGTGAGCGTAATAGTGGATTGTCGTGATGTAATATTAATAGTTGGTTTTGCATTTGTTCATCGGGAATTACCAACCTACGAGTTTTATTAGACATGTAGTACAAAGAATCATTATAAATCCAATATTTGTTTGTTGCAGTGTTTTGAAAGTTAGCAGGTGGTTCTGGTAATTTACCCTGTAAAAATAGTAATAAATCGCTGTAAATAGATTTTTGTTGGCTCTCTAAAACTTCGCGAGAAGTGGGAACGTAGGAAAGTTCAATTGAATTGACAGGTTTCAAAGGATAACGACTGAGATAATCGCAAAAGGTATTATGCTTTCCCGCTCGATATTGAATATCGATGTCGTACGCTTGTATTGAAATTTGGTATTTAGCTAAACGGCCAACCAAGTCTGATCTGTGCATTAATGATTTTAAAGGTTCATCCGTGACTAAGGTTATTTTAGCGTTAGCTACATACGGGTAAGAATGGATTAGTGCAAAAACAATTGCTAACGCTTCGAGTTCGATGATGGCGTAATTAATCTCGTGCTTTGTTAATGCACGACTGCCACAAGCGATTGGATGTGCACTACCCGTATCTGTCTATGTTTGTAATAAACAGCACCCCAGCCCAACAGTAGAGGCGTCGGTGTGTATTATGTACGGAAGACCAAACTTGGGAGGAACTAGTACTGGCGCGCGAACTAATGCCTGCTTGAGAGCTTGGAAGGCGTTCTCCTGTTCTATTTTCCAAACAAAAAGGTGTGTTTTTGACCAAAAGATTGTTTAAAGGAGCAGAAACTTCAGCAAATCGCGGGATGAACCAACGAAAGTATGAAGCGTCACCTAAAAACGATTTTATAGCTTTTGCATCCGTAGGCACTGGTATTTTCGAAATGCTTTCAACTTTTCCGGATTCGGTCTAGAGCCATTTCGACTGATTAGAACACCAGGATACCTAACCTCTGTTTGAAAAAAGAACATTTTTCAGGAGTTAGTTTCATTCCAAAGTCTAGTATTCTATGAAGAATTTCCTCCAACTCGATCAAGTGTTCGTTCACTGATTTACTTGCCACTATTATGTCATCTATATATGCAAAACAACAAGCTTTTAATTCAAAATTAAGCTGTTCGCTACTCTCTGGGGTGTAGTCCAGAGTACTGTAGCACTATTTGGTCAGTGATAGTGACCACTAGTTGGCATAATTATCGGTGGACGCGTACATCAAATACGATAGAGACTCATCGTATCTTTGCGACCCTTAGAACCGACTTCTGTCGTTGTTTGCTAATCTAGGTCGCGGGTCATATTATGTCGGTAGGCCTGAGAAAATTTGACTCTATAGATTACACTTACCGTAACCCAATACTAGTGATCATCAGGTGGTGTTAGTTATGGGGCCCCAAAACTTATCGGAATCAATAGGCAAAATTCCTATGTAAATCCGACTTTTTTTTATTGTCGACTCTTGAAATCAATTCGATTTCGCATCGTACGAAGTATTTTCCCTTTCCGTACGGAATTTACCGGTATTTCCTTCCCTTTTTCCAGGATGTTAGTGCGCAATGCACCTATGCGCTTAATTTCTATCACCGCGGGCATATGAAGTGTTTTCCTAGGTAACTGCAGGTTTCCCGCAATCACTCTGAACTCATGGGGGAAATTGGCCCTACAATTAAATGAAAAGTGCACTTGAATGGCTAATTTAGAGAGTCCTACTCCTCGTCCGGAAGACCATGGTCGTGGCTCGATAATAGGAGTGTGTGGTGCTAGGCTCTAAATTAGTTGAACAGATTTCCTATTCCTTGGGAAGATTTTTCAATCCATTTACACCAAGTTAAGAATGGAGCTCATGTTCGAAGAAAAGAAGAAAAAAGTAGGGGTAATACTACTAATTAGCAGCTTCCTAATATACATAATAGACTGGATAAGTTAGATTTCTATCGTTGAAAAAGAAATTCCATTAATTTTTCGTTTGAGGGTAAAATATATAAAATTAAAATGAGAATAATAAAAAATATACTCACTTTTTGGACGATGTAAGATGAATCCAGTCGGAGACGAGGTCCTTTGACGATTGGTCATGTGAAGGGGTCGTTATACTATATTTTTATTATTTTTTTAAGTAGGGAAAGAAAAAATACAAAAGATCCAAATGTCGCCGGGACCTCCATATCGCGTAAGGGTGTATACGGGCCTTACATGATGCTCTTATGGGAGATTGGATCCTTGTATTGTACACTAGTGATGTAAAAGTTATTTATTCATAAAGCATGGTGAATGATAAAAAGGGGAACTAAGGCGGCTGCCTTACATGGGGGTAGGACCTCGTCTGCCCCTCCAGTGGGCGGTCATCGCGGCGGGCTCTTATCAGGAAATGCCTCACGACAAATCCCAAATCTGATGTCCGTTTCCCGAATTTTGGCCCGGACCACCCAAATCGTCAAATTTGGCGGTCAAGTCAAAATCCCCGATTTGGCTAAAACTGTATCTAGGTAGATTATTTGGAATGGTGATTACGAACGCTGACGACTTTTTCTCAATTTTTGATTAATTTCGGGAGATTCCGGTAGGTACTCCCTGCATCCAGACTGTTCCCTCCCTCAGGCCATCATTACTCACATAAATTTATCCGTAATGGCCGAAATAGAGCGAAATTCGAAAAGCCAACATCGTGATGGTAGTCAGCACGCAAAAAGGTTTGGAACAAACCTGAAGTTTTGGTCTGATTGGCAATGTGGGTCTTCCTCGGCCGAAATTCGGAAATCGGACACCAGATATGTGGCCAGCGGTTCAAGTTATCCCCGTGGGCGAAGTTTCAGTGATAACTAATTTGCTGAACCGGAGGCGGACGTTGGAATTGGAATTTTTTATAGGTGTCATGTTGGCTTTTGAAAAAGTTCTCAGTAACAGCAGGAATATTGCAAAAGATTTCCTAGAGAGCATGTTTCCGTGTACATACTGTTTATCTTTTCGTTTTGTGCTTCTGTTACGGTACCAAAGTTCAAAATATGAAGGATAAAATGTAGAAAGTGGTATCGAAATCATAGCACAGTGAAGTAAAATGGGCGGCGTAGATCAAGGCATTAAGGATACGCCATGCACTCGTCTTCCAAACAACCGAACAGGCATAATGAAAGCGTAGTTGGTCCATTACGGTATTTTCTTGCGTCAGGTGCAGAATAAATCGGTATTTTCACCACAAGATTGCGGAATAGTAGTAAGGTAGAAAATTATTTTGTTTGGTTTCGTCGATATTTACCTAACGAAAACTTTTATGTACAACCTCGGAATTCGCGACATTTTTAAATGTTTCATCTTCTTATTTGAGGCTGATAGCTAGAAGTTAGGGTGATTAAAAAATGCAGCTCAAAGTTCTCATTGCTTGTTGTAGTTACTGATATGCTCAGTTATGTGACTGATTGCAGAGAGACGCTTTCAAGTGACAGCTATGTGGAACGCAAGGAGATCCGTGTAGTTGTGAAAGTGAGCATCAGTCTAGGTTTTTGTATTCTACAAGTTAGACGTGCTCGCAAACGTCGAGGGTCTAAGCAATAATCTTCAGTGAATAACCTTCACAAATCTAAATATTTATATTTAGGATATCGATGGTAAAACTCTGAGGGTGTTGGTGGACTACATGTACTACATGGTGTACATGGTGGACTACATACACAGGCCGCCTAGATATCAATGAGAAGAACGTCCGGGCCCTGTTTGGTGCTGCCAAGATCCTACAGCTCGACTGTGTTCGCAATGAATGTTTAAGGTTAGGCTTAACAAAAATACTCTAGAAAAAACACGTTTTTCAAACGTCCTATTCCCGGGTTTCGCATTTTACTTGATCTTCCTTTTTAATTGAAATCGTTGATCTATCCAACCTTCGCAGGTGTCTCAAAGAACAGCTGAGCACATCGAATTGGATGGAAACAGCTGCCTTTGCAAAAACACATAATTGTACTGAACTGGACGATGCCGCGGTCTCGTTCGCAGGGCAACATTTCGGGTTCGTTGTGCTCATTTCTTTTCATGTTGTAGTGATGGTACTAGGATCATGGCAAAAATTGCTGCTCAGTGGGGATTCGAACCCGCCTCTCGAGCCCATGCTCTCTTCAACAGTTGGCCCGGTCGTCGAACACTATCATCATTCTAGAGGCTTTTGCTTCCCCATCATGAGCCTAGAGGCTTTTGCTTTCATCATCCATACGTGATAACGATTTGAGCTGATAAACCGGACTTGGAAGTGTACCTGAAGGCAATTTTAGTATAGGCGTGAAATTCTTTCATGGGAGCGAAGATGACTGATCCAGTTGGGGAGCTAATGACCCTGTAGAGGTTAACTCGGCGGTGTCGTGGATTTATCGAGATTCTGGTTCGAATCGCTCCCGAGTCGCTATTTTTTCGGTGATCCTAGAACCATCATTGCAATTACTACTTCTACTATGCATAGCACTAATCTGGAAAACTCGGCGATAAGGTAGAGTTTCCTCGTTATGGACTTTCTTATGCAGGACTATTCTACATTATTGTTATACCCCACTTCTGTTACTCGGTTTTTTAGATTACTGCTATGTGTGGTTGAAATAGAATTGGGTCAATTATTGGCTCATCGCAAAAATTACCACTGAGGTGGGTTTCGAACTTGCCCTGATTATCAAATTTCAATGTTGGGTTGTCTTTACCTAACAGACCGTAACCTACACTGAAGCCAGTAAAGCCTTCTCTGTTTTCAGGGAGCTTGTTGAAAGTGAGGAACTGATGTCGATGGATGAGACTAGCTTTCTCCATTTCATCTCTGATGATCGTCTTCATCCGAAGGTATGCTCGTCAAGGTATATGACAGTAACAAAAACGAAATGAAAAGTATGAGAAGAGGCAAAATTACGACAATGAACTGTGATTCAGGACGAGTGTATTCAATGCCTAGGTCAGTGTCTCAATCTTCACCGAATTTATGGTACCCATTTGTCCGATTTCAGCGGGATTTAAAGTTTGGCCAGCCCTGGGCGAGGATCACTCAACTTTGTGGATAGAACTGTGCTTAGAACTTAACTGAGCGTGAACTTATCCAAGATTCAGGGATGAGGGGATCAGTACCTAGACTTTTTATGTTACCTTCTTTTTAAAAGATGTTTGTTATATTTACCTAATACTTGTTGCATCAACCAATTATTCTTTTCGTCATTTTGACGTTCGAAAGGGAGGAGCTCGAAAGCTAACCATCTTGTAAGTTCCGTCGCTAGCCATTTCTAATTTCATGGTGAGGACGCGGTATTCGAGGCTGTAATCAACTGGGTTAAGCAGATTCATCAAGACAGGCGTCGCTGTCGAAGTATGTTTGTCCGGTTCGCTTCCTTCTATCTGATCAATTTTCGATTTTTCTGTTGTTTTTCAATCGGAATAATCCCATTTTTCAAAGTGTTTTCGTGGGAGTTTGCCTGCCGTTGATGTCACGCGAGTTTCTACTCGATCGTGTTTATAATGAACCTATGGTATGTGTCTCTTCTGCGAGGGTGAAGATTTAATTTCAACAACATTTCCATAATTATTGCAGATACGAGAATCTTCCGCTTGTATTGCAATGCTTGACGCCGTTTTCCACAATACGTCGTCGAGTCCATCCTCTAAGGTAAATGGGAAGCAAAGCCTCAGTCTCTTGCGATTTCCCCACATTCTGATTCAAAATCACTGCTTTTTTGGCTGGATAGGACCTAATGGGGTTCGTTTCTTTTCAGATGATAATGATTGCTGGGGGAGGAACAGAAAGCGCCTCATTTTTCGCAGATGTGAATATTTATGACCCCCATAATCAGCAGTGGACTTCAGGTAGGTGGTACTGTTCTTCTTAGGGTCTTCATTGTCATTCTAGAGAGTATCCTTCGTGAAGAAGCGGTTGAGGTGTTACGAATATAGTTGTGTTGATTTTACCTGGCTTTTCTGAATTGTCATATTTTAGCAGCAAAACTGCTACGCCCTCGAAATACTTTCGGCATGGCAACGGTCGGTGATTCAATTTATGCTGTTGGTGGAGCTGGCATTTCCGGTGCTCTTCGATCTGTAGAGATTTACGACGTGCAGAGGTATCCTTATTGTTTTCTTGTTCTGTGTCCGATTTTCGATGAATTTCGGCATTGATACCTCTTGAAATTGTTTACTATTGAGGCACGACCAAAATTATCATGATAGTTTTATTCGACTAACATTAACGGCATGTTGCCGTCGTCGAGGTTTGGAAGATTGAAATTACATCTGACAAACTATTCGCTTGAAACCATTTCGTTCTACACGAGGGATCATTCTATGGAACTCCTGCGGTTGATGGGACAGAACTGATACCGCCTCTCGATTCAAAGGTCTTAATGCCGAAGAAACGCT
>CP130733.1:7789296-7871190 GCA_030553155.1 Nippostrongylus brasiliensis
GTCTGCGGAATTTTTCTTCTAAAACGCGGAAATGGCCAATAATGGCCGGAAACTGGAATACGGAACACGGAAACGGAAATAGTGCAAAAACCACTCATGACTGGACTCAGATATTGACGAACTAAGATGTTTTCTGTGCACGTAGAACATAATTCGGACTCGACAAAAAGTAACGAAAATAAGTGGTCCGAGTGACTAGACGCGCCACGGTGTGGCGCACGCAAAAGAGTATTTGATTGGATTCGCAAAAGAGTAATTGATTGGAATTTTGCCCTAACTGGAGCACAAAACGTTCTCATTTCTGTCTCTGAAGGTACCCATATAATGCCCGTTTTGTTTCCGCAAGAATGTGACTACTATTTTTGTGAAAGCGTTCAATGTTTGGTGATAGCTTCAGAGTAAACGGTCAGAATTCATCACAGAAACCATATCAATTTCATTCTTCTTTATGAATCTTTATAAACCTCCTTTATAAACCAAAGCCGACACAAGTGCGTACAAAAACAGATTTCATTGGGTGACAGAGAAGAATTATTTCAAAATAGAGTTAGAAGGATGACACGCAAATTCACGAATCGTTCCAAAAAAATTTTTAGGTGTTCGGTTCATTTTCAGGTTCCACTCTCTTAATTGTTACTGTATTTATTACGGTTTTCCTTTTAAATTTTTTGCATGTCATCGGCAAATTCGTTGCCTGATGTTTATGGTTCTGTTGATTATGTGTTGAGGTCTGTATACCTACATGGACATCCATGTTATAGACATACACACATACATACATAGAAGCAAAATGAGTATGTTATGGAAGAGAAACACCGGTTTTCAGGTTTCTCGGGAGAGGTCTTTTTTCAAATCGTTTAAAAAAATCAGCAGTGAGAAACGATCTTTCGCACTCCGACGACGTGGCAGGTGCCGACCAATATTTTATCGCATATTTTCATAGGAGGGGGAGTGTACTTCTCTGAATTGGTTTTACTCTTCCAGAATTGGAATGGATAATATCGACGTCAGCACAGTGATTTCGGTCTCCTTTTTGTTAGCTTTCACAGTGGAGCTCCTCGATTTCTACTTCGGCTTCCGCGTTCCGCCCAAACAAAGGGTGGAACACGAAAACGGAACATCCGCACACCCCTGATAATCAACCAGTAAAACAACTGCGGTTTTGCCCGGCTAGGACCCAATGGGGACCGCTTTATTTCAGATGACAAAGATTGCTGGGGAGAACCTAATGACGTCTCAAGTCTCGCAGATGTGAACATTTATGACCCATATTCTCAGCAGTGGACTTCAGGTAGGTGGTACTGTTCTTCTTAGGGTGTTTATGATCATTCTAAAAAACCACACTTGTGAAGAAACGGTGGAGGTATAGAGGATACAGTTGTGTTGCTCATTATCTATCTATCCAATCTGAAATAGCTGCAAAAACATTTCACATTAAAGTTCTGGACCAGCTCAGTCAGTTGGTGAACTTATGGTCCTTCCCTGGCCCCCATCACCCACCATTGCTACTTGAGTGTCCAGCTACCCTGAAAGGGATGACGTCCCACTTTTTTCACGACTTTGAAAAATGATGAATGTTCTAGTGATTGAAAGCGGCTGGTGTTGATCGAGATACGCCATGCGTTCATCTTCCGCTCACAATCGTAGAAGCGTGGTGAATGTCTTTCAAGTTTAACGAAAGATGTTAGTAGAAGATTTCTGCTCATGTTAACGTCTTCACCTTCACAGGCGAGACTTCTTACCCGACCTCGCAGGGCTGCTTAGGCCCGGGCAAGTTCCGATCACTCGAGCGTGTGGGTGCCAGCTGCGCTCCTCGCCTTTACCTAGTGGTAGGTATAAGAAAATATGAATGAAGGATTACCAACGTTATAACTAATGGGTCCTGTGTGAACTATTCGGTGAAATGGATTGGAACGCGGTGGCAAAAGAACTGACCACATCAAGGAATGATAACATCGTCGATTGATGCGGGTGCTTCGCTCTCCACTGAGTGTTTTCAATTCCATCAGAAAGGAAGGCGGACGATTTGCTCGACTGTGGGGTTGTTTCTGTTTTTTTTACAAAATTCTTATGTGGTCACTTGACACTTCCAAAGAGTCTTCCAGATTTTCAATTTTTCAATTCTCTTTTTTCCTTGTATTTCATCGAATAGCTCCGGGGCTGACTAGCTGTTATTTCAGAAAATCACACAGAAAACGTGTACGATTTCGGACTTCATCCCGGAATCCGTCTTCCTCCGAACACGCGTGCCAGCATTTACTGACTTCATTCAACGAATTTATCGTCGGCGCAAATATCGAACCCGGGGAGCGCCATAACATTGTTCAACCTCTCGATTTATTCCAACTGCAAGATTTTTCCGTAAGCCAGCGCGATGATAGATAGAGGGTGTCAGCAGATCCTTTTGTGCAGTGGTCCGACATAACGGGGCTCTGAATGCACCCGGCACGCAGGTTCGAACCCCGGCTTAGCCGCGATTTTTGCACTGACCCTAGCATCAATGGAACAGCTACCTCTGGTGTACGAACTATGTAATTCTACCGGCCTAATCAGCGCCGATCATTTTACCCTTGATCATACTTACGAGCACTAAAGAGGCTTAACATCAAATGGCGCCGTGAAACTGTTTCAACCCGGTGAATTGCTGGATCGCTACTCTTCCACTTTCTATTGAGCCGAAAGGACCACTTCTTGAAAGTCGAAATTGATTGGGACCACAGTGCTCAGTAGAGTGATTTCACAACAGTACCGTACTTCGTCGAGGATTTCATAAGGCCATTCGTCATCCAACGGTCGATCATTCCAGTTCTGCACTGCCTTCGGTCGCCAAGGCTACTGTCCGTCTGGATCATCTGGTATTCTTCAGGTGGGGTGGTTCCTTTTTATAAAGAGGCCTCTTTTCTCATTCTTCAGTCTCTGCCTTCATCTGTAGCCCGCGATTATCCGCGGTCTGCACTTCTCTACGATCATCTCCCCATCGTTCTTCTAAACAAACATATATAGAGATCTACTAGGATCCATCATTCTTCGTACCTTCGCTACACCGCAGAATGCCCCCTGAATTCGTGAACGAGAAGTTGCCCGCCGAAGTTCTCTCCAAACTAGCGAGTTTCAGAGAGTGAGTATTGTTTTATAGTGTTTCTAGTGGACTGTTTGGACAATTCACCTCCCCTGTATTTTAGCTCTGGTACATTTTGTGATGTGGTCTTGGAAGCCGACAGTAGCTCAAATGCCAAGTCCGAGTCAACCTCACCAACCTTCGTTCGGGCTCATAAAAATGTTCTGGCGGCTGCTTCGCCGTACTTCAGGTAACTGACTAGCGATACCCAAGTTTAATGATGTAAATTGGCGGCACTTGTTAAATTTTTCGATTTCACGGACCGGACTTAGGTTAAAAATTACTTCGACACTTTGTCTATGGTTGTTGTTTGGGGCCCTGATCCCAAATCTGATGTCCGTTTCCCGAATTTCGGCTGAGGACCACCCTTTTTTAAAATTTGGTGGTATGGTCAGAATTCTAGATTTAGCTAAAACTTAGCCTAGATAGATTATTTGGAATGCTGGTTACGAACGCGGACGACTTTTTTATCAATTTTCGATTGATTTCGGGAGATTCTGGTAGGTACTCCGTGCCTCTGAAATCTGAAAACCACCCTCAGGCCATAATTACTCACATAAATTTATCCGTAATGGCCGAAATTGAGCGAAATTCGAAAAGCCAACATCGTGGTCGTAGTCAGCATGCAAAAAGGTTTGGGACAAACCTGAAGTTTTGGTCTCACCACCTAAATCTGCAGTATGAGCATTCGGCCGAAATTCGGGAATGGGACGTCAGATTTGTGGTCAGCGGTTCGAATAGCCCCTATAGGCGAAATTTTAGCGATAATTAATTTGCTGAACCAGAGCCGGACGTTGGAGTTGGAACTTTTTACAGGTGTCAAGTTAGCTTTTGAAAAATTCTCAGTAACAGCAGGAATATTACGAAAGATTTCCTAGAGAGCATGTTTCCATGTACATACTGTTCGCCTTTTATTTTGTGCTTCTGTTACGGTACCAAAGTTCAAAATATGAATGAGAAAATATAGAAAGTGGTGTCGAAATCATAGCACAGTGAAGTAAAGTGGGCGGCGTAGATAAAGGCATTCAGGATACGCCATGCACTCGTTTCTCAAACAACCGAACAGGCATAATGAAAGCGTAGTTGGTCCATTACGGTATTTTCTTGGGTCAGGTGCATCATAAATCGGTATTTTCGTCTCAAGATTGCGGAATAGTAGTAAGGTAGAAAATTATTCCGTATGGTTTTGTCGGTACCTACCTAACGAATACTTTCACAACCAACCTCGTGATTCGCGACATTTTCAAATGTTTCATTCTCTTATTTGAGGCTGACAGCTAGAAGTTAGAGTGCTTAGGAAAATACAGCTCACTGTTGTCATTGCTTGTTGTAGTTATTGATATGCTCAGTTTTGTAACTGATTGCAGAGAGGCGCTTTCAAGTGACAGCTATGTGGAATGCAAGGAGATCCGTGTAGTTGTGAAAGTGAGGATCACTCTATCATTGTTTTTGTATTCTACAGGTTAGACGTGCTCGGAAACGTCGAGGGTCTAAGCAATAATCTTTAGTGAATAACCATCACAAATTTAAATATTTATATTTAGGATATCGATGGTAAAACTATGGGGTTGTTGGTGGACTACATGTACACAGGCCGGCTAGATATTGATGAGAAGAACGTCCGGGCCCTGTTTGGTGCTGCCAAGATCCTACAGCTCGACTGTATTCGCAATGAATGTTTAAGGTTAGGCTTAACAAAAATACTCCAGAAAGAACACGTTTTCAAGCCTCCTATTCCCGGGTTTCGCATTTTACTTGATCTTCCTTTTTAATTGAAATCGTTGATCTATCCAACCTTCGCAGGTATCTCAAAGGACACCTTAGCGTATCAAACTGGATGGAAACAGCTACCTTTGCAAAAGCACAAAACTGTACCGAACTGGACGATGCCGCGGCCTTGTTCGCAGGGCAACATTTCGGGTTCGTTGTGCTCATTTCTTTTCATGTTGTAGTACTAGGATCATGGCAGAAATTACTGCTCAGTGGGTATTCGAACCCGCCTCTCGAGCCCATGGGTTTCTTCAACAGTTTGCCCGATCGTCAAACACCATCATCATTCTAGAGGCTCTTGCTTCCCCATCAGCCATAAGCCTAGAGGCTTTTGCTTTCATCACCCATACGTGCTAACAATTTGAGCTGATAAACTGGACTTGGAAGTGTACCTGAAGGCACTTTTAGTATATCCGTGAAATTCTTTCATGGGAGCGAAGATGACTGATCCAGTTGGAGAGCTAATGACCCTGTAGTGGTTAACTCGGCGGTGTCGTGGATTTATCGAGATCCCGGTCAGGCTCAAGCTTGAGTTTCGAGAATGGAAACTGGTGGATCGTATTTGCATGGGAAGAGGGGAGGGGGTCGTATAAAAAAGGTTTTTTTATGGTTGAGATGCGGGAAAAGCGCTATTTTCAGCGAACACAGCGTTGTGAATGGAAAAAATTGTATGAAATCTGAAAATTCATTAATTGCTCTCCCTCATCCAAGGAAATACAAAAATGTAATGAAATAAAGCTGTTGATTAGGTGAGTTCAGGTACGCCAATGTCGATGAGGAAAGATAAGTGGAGTTTTTAAACAAGGACAAGAGAGGGCGGCATGTGAACTACAAGAAGAAGAAGAGGCGGCATGTGGTCTTGAAAATGTGTGCAGTAAAAGAATTTATTATTGTCTGGTACGATTTTGCAATAGCAAGAGTCGTGAAAAGAACAATAGTAGCTTGAAGTTTTCCACATTAGGGTAACTGCGACATATAGTTTTCACTGCCGAAAGAACGCATCTAATCGGAGCGAAACTTCACACAAGGAATATTCCTATCCAGCACAAACTTTGAAGTGAAATTCAGAATCCAATAAAACTTCCTTCCTGGTGAACAAGGTGGTTTCGATTTAGTTTCGATTTCTGTCAGAAATCGAAACAAAATCGAAACTACCCTGTTCACCAGGAAGGAATTGATTTCTGGAAGCGACTCTACTATGGAAGAAAGCTGGAATCCTCTATTGTTCAACGCTGTGTTTAGATTTCCAAAATCCCTTGAACTTTTAAAATTATAAGCACTCAACTAACACCGCTGCCTTTCCTGCAGTAGCGCGTCGCGTCGCGAAGGATTTCGCCGCACCGCCTCTTGAAAATAGTGCTGTTGGAATGAATGTCTATTGTACTGCAAGGACTGATCGATTTGGAACGAAACTTCACATAAGGAATATCCCTATCCAGTCCAAACTTTGAAGTGAAATTCAGAATCCAATAAAACTTCCTTCCTGGTGAACAAGGTGGTTTCGATTTAGTTTCGATTTCTGTCAGAAATCGAAACAAAATCGAAACTACCCTGTTCACCAGGAAGGAATTGATTTCTGGAAGCGACTCTACTATGGAAGAAAGCTGGAATCCTCTATTGTTCAACGCTGTGTTTAGATTTCCAAAATCCCTTGAACTTTTAAAATTATAAGCACTCAACTAACACCGCTGCCTTTCCTGCAGTAGCGCGTCGCGTCGCGAAGGATTTCGCCGCACCGCCTCTTGAAAATAGTGCTGTTGGAATGAATGTCTATTGTACTGCAAGGACTGATCGATTTGGAACGAAACTTCACATAAGGAATATCCCTATCCAGTCCCAACTTTGAAGTGAAATTCAGAATCCAATAAAACTTCCTTCCTGGTGAACAAGGTGGTTTCGATTTAGTTTCGATTTCTGTCAGAAATCGAAACAAAATCGAAACTACCCTGTTCACCAGGAAGGAATTGATTTCTGGAAGCGACTCTACTATGGAAGAAAGCTGAAATCCTCTAGTGTTCACCGCTTTGTTCAGATTTCCAGAATCCCTTCAACTTTTAAAATTATAAGCACTTAACTAACACCGCTGCCTTTCCTGCAGTAGCGCGTCGCGTCGCGAAGGATTTCGCCGCACCGCCTCTGCCAGAAATCGAAAATAAATCGAAACTACCTTGTTCACCAGGAAGGAAGTTTCACTGAACTCTGAATTTTACATGAAAGGTGGACTGGATAGGAATATTCCTTGTGTGAAGTTTCGCTCCGATTAGATGATAGATTCTTCCGGTAGTGAAAACTATGTGTCGCAGTTACCCTACTGTGGAAAATATCAAGCTACTATTGTTCTTTTCACGACTGTTGCTATTGCAAAATCACACCAGGCAACAATAAATTCTTTTATTGCACACATTTTCAAGATCACATGCCGCCTTTTCATCTTCTTGTAGTTCACATACCGTCCTCTCTTGTACTTGTTTAAAAACTCCGCTCACCTTTCCTCATTGAAATTGGCGTACCTGAACTCACCTAATCAACAGGTTTATTTCATTACATTTTTGTATTTCCTTGGATGAGAGAGAGCAATTAATGAATTTTCAGATGTCATACAATTTTTTTCCAGTCATAACCCTGTATTCGCAGTTTTTGAGATAAAGGAGGGGTCGTACCAAAACCTCTTCTGGTGAGGGGGGTCGTAAATTTTCGGCGGAAATCGAAACTCACGCTTGAGCCTGATCCCGGTTCGAATCCCGCCCGAAGCCCTATTTTTTCGGTGAATCTGTCACGTTACTGCAACTGCTACTTTTACTGTACATACATAGCACTAGTCTGCAAAAACTCGGAAATAAGGTAGATTTTTTCATTAAGGACTTTATTATGCAAAACTATCCTGCATTATCGTTATATCCCACTTTTGTTACTCGTTTTTTTTTTGCAGATTAGCTGTGTGTGGGCGAAGTAGATTTGTGTTAATTATTGGATCATCACAAAAATTACCGCTGAGGAGGGTTTCGAACCCGCCCTGATTATCAAATTTTAAAGTTGGGTTTACTTTACCTAACAGACCGTAACCTACACTGAAGCCAGTAAAGCGTTCTCTATTTTCAGGGAGCTTGTTGAAAGTGAAGCACTGTTGGCGATGGATGAATCCAGTTTCCTCCATTTCATCTCTGATGATCGTCTTAATTCGAAGGTATACTCGTCAAGGTTTAGGACAGTAATAAAACGAAATAAAAAGCAAGAAAGGAGGTAAAATTACGACAATGAACTGTGTACGAGGAAGTGTCTATTCAATGTCTAAGTCTGTCTCAACCTTCTCCGAAATTATAGCACCAATTTACCCGATTAGAGAGGGATTCAAGGTTTGGCCAGCCCTGGGCCAGGTTCACTTGACTTTGTGGGTGAAATTGTGCTTGAAACCAACTGAGCGTGTAACACATCCAAGATCTGGGGATGAGGGAGTCAGTATCTAGACTCTTTCTGTTGCCTCCTTTCTTTTTAAAAGATGTATGTCATATTTACCTATTGCTTTTTGCGCAGTCCAAATATTTCTTTTTTCACCTTCACATTCGATAAGAGAGGAGCATGAAAGCCCACTATCTTGTAAGCTAGATTTATCTAATTTCATGGTGAGGACGCGGTATTCGAGGCTGTAATCAACTGGGTTAAGCACGATTCATCAAGACGGGCGTCGCTGCCGAAGTATGTTTGTCCGGTTCGCTTCCTTTCGGCTGAACAATTTTTGATTTTTTTCTTTTTTTTTTAATCGGAATAATCCATTGTTTTAAGTGTTCTCGTTGGAGTTCGCCTGCCGCTGATATCACGCGAGTTTCTACTTGATCGTGTTTATACTGAACCTATGGTATGTGTCTCTTCTGCGAGTTCAAGATTTTATTTCATCTGCATTTTCATAATTATGGCAGATACAAGGATCTCCCGCTTGTATTGCAATGCTTGGCGCCGTTTTCCACAATACGCTGAGCAAAAACAAGACCTCTGAGATTCCTGGGAGCTGGTATCGTCGTCGCCAAACTCCACATTACAAGGTAAATGGAAAGCAAAGCCACAGTCTCTTGCGAATTCCCCACTTTCTGATCCAAAATCACTGCGGTTTTACCTGGCTGGAACCCAATGGCGTTCGCTTTCTTTTCAGATGATATTGATTGCTGGGGGACGATCTAATGACTGTTCATTTCTCGCAGATGTGAACATTTATGACCCATATTCTCAGCAGTGGACTTCAGGTAGGTGGTACTGTTCTTCTTAGCGTGTTCCTGATCATTCTAGAAAAAAAAACGTTTGTGAATAAACGGTCGAGGTGTGACGGATACAATTCTGTTGATATTATCTGGCTTTCCTGGACTATTATATTTTAGCAGCACCACTGCTACGCGCTCGATGTGGTCTCGGCATGGCAACGGTCGGCGATTCAATCTACGCTGTTGGTGGAGAAGACGCTTCCTATACTCTTCAATCTGTAGAGATTTACGACGTGCAAAGGTATGTTTGTTGTTCGCTCCTTCAGCGCCCGATTTTGAATGAATTTCGGCATTTACACCTCTTGAAATTCTTTATTATTGAGCCTCGGCCAAAATTATCATGATATAATAGAATCATTCGACTCGGGAATTCTGCCGCCGTCGAAGTTTGGAAGATTGAAATTATATCTGACAAACTATTTGCTTGAAAAAAATTCGTTCTACAAGATATTATTCTAAGGGCCATAGGACGGGAAGCGCAAAAAATGCCAGAAACATACCTGAATATTGCTGCAGCAACAAAACAAAAGTCGCCCTCAAACTATTTGCGTATGTGAGAGGGTGAATTAACTTTACCCAAGCGACCCCTTCGGTTTCATGGGGCAGAATTGATGCCGCCTTACGACTGAAAGGTTTTTATGCCGATATTCCCCCAGTGATCTAGATAGTGTGGTCCTCCTGAGTCCATCAAAATGCTTCTTTACCCATACACACTACACCCGTCAACTAAACGCACTTATTAGGCTGTCCGATAATTCCTGTCCGAAAAATTTGAAAATTCTATAATTTTCCTTAAATGTGTTACAATAACAGGCAAGTGTGAGGACCTTATAGGAGGTTCTCCAGAGTTCCCCGCCAGCGGTATATAAAGCGCAGTCGCCGTGTCTAGCTACCAGTACAGGCTAAAATGGACCAAGGTCGATTCCGTATGTTCGTGTACTACGAGTGGCTGCTCGGCAACGACACGGCCACCGCGGTCGCCAACATCTGCACAAAGTGCAAGGAGGATGTAGTATGCCAACGCACAGTCAGGCGCTGGCTCAATCGTTTCGAGAGGGGCGACACGAGCTTCGAAGACAGGGAGCACAGCGGTGAATGATGACGAATTCCGTCGCTGTGTCAAGGAGAGGCCGGAAGCCAACACCCGTGAAGTGGCGAAGACGCTCGGCTGCAACAAGTCCACCATCCACAGTCGACTCAACTTACTCGGCTACCACAAAGTTCTGGCCTGTTGCATCCCCACCATCTGACGGACGCCATCAAGCAGAGCCGCGTGACCATCTGCCAGTCCCTCCTCCACTGTCCACGTCGCAAGGAGTATCTCGAAGACCTGATCACTGGGGATGAGAGCTGGGTTCCCTACGACAACGTCGCCCGCCGTGCCTTCTGGATCTCGCGCGGAGAAGAGCCGCCGCCGACGCCGAAAGCCGACCTGCACCCGCTGAAGCTCATGCTCAGCTGCTGGTGGGACGCCAAGGGCAAACTATACTTCGAGTTGCTCCTGCAAGGCAGGACGGTCACCGCCTCCATCTACACCGATCAGCTCCAGAAACTAGCCTCTGCCCTCCGAGAAAAGCGTCCCCGACGAGCCTCGATCCACCTGCGGCACGACAACGTGCGCCCACACCTGGCTAAGGAGACCCAGCAGATGTTGGCGACGATGGACTGGGAGATGGTTGTCCATCCGCCGTATTCCCAGGACCTCGTCCCTTCCGACTAGTACTTGTTCCGCTCGCTGAAGCACCTTTTGGCCGGAAAAAAATTCACCAACTACGACAGCCTAAAATCCGACATCGCGGACTTCTTCGAGTCGCAGTCTCCGGAGTTCTAGGCGAAGGGCATCGGCGACCTGCCCAATCGATGGGCCACTGTTGTGACTAACAGTGGTGATCATACTGTTGATTAGACTTGTTTTTCAATAAAGTTGAAAAAGAATTCAAAATGGTGAAATTTGCGGACATGAATTATTGGACAGCCTGGTACAAATGAAACATCAAATCAAATATACCATTTTTATTATTCTTTTGCGTTCAATAGTAACATTCCTCATCTTCATTAGAAATTCGTGGCGAGCTGGACCGAAAATGCAGCGCTGTCGGCAGGCTCTAGGAGTAACAGCTCTCGATGGGATAATATTCGCTGTAGGTGGCAGGGATGGCGGCTACACCTTTCGTGAGGCTGAAATGCTGGATCCAAGACAAGGTACGGTACTAATTCCCTGTACAGATTTATATTGTTCAATAAGTCTGCGCATATGTAGTAGTAATTCTTTTTAGGGAAGTGGATATCGTTGCCGTCGATGTTGAATGGCCGCCATAATTTTGTACTAGCAGCTGTCAATGGTCTTCTCTACGCAGCAGGCGGCGATTCTGACAGACAAAATATCAATTCGGTACTTTTTGATTACCAGCGTTTCACGAGGTTTCTAAGATGTGACATTTAGGTGGAGGTATACGATCCTCGAGCATGCCGCTGGACGGCTGCTCAACCTATGCTTAAGAAACGCTATGCTGCAGCTGCCACGATATTTCGAGATCAAATCGTTGTTGTCGGCGGCGCCGATGAGAAATATTCGGATTTTTCATCCGCCGAGGTTATTCCTCATATTCAATTTTTTTCGACTTCATATGGTCAGCAGCCCCACTTTTTTAGAATTCTATCATATATACACCCAGTCGATCGAGTGGTCGATCATGGTCCAGGCTAACTAAGCCTTCCATCCCTTCATGGTCGGGACAATTCGTAGTAGACTTGCCTGGGAAGGTATGGCGAATGTCCGGTGCAAGTCATTGTATAGGCCAAATACTTATTCACTACGATTTGAAGGGAACACGAATGTGGCAGCGTACCCTTAGGGGACTGATCAATGCCGACAGTTTTGCTTTTTACCTTTACCAAATATTAGCTCGTGGTCAACTAGTTTGTTGGCATTCAGTTGTTAATTGCAAAATTCGAATGTTTGCTTTTGAAGATTTCTGGATTGTTTGAAAGTTATTTTCAGAAAACATTGCCCATGAGCATGTTTTACTACTTGAAATATGGCAAATATGTAGGTAGCGGAATCCTTTGAAACTTTACAGTCAAGCCACTGCGAGGACATTTTTTAAAGCATTCCAGTATTTCATGACCATTGGACATTGGCGTCAGAATATCGTGGAATTGTGGTTTTTTCTTGTACAGTCATCTGTAACAAAACTGCTCAAAAGTCTCACTTCTTTCTTTTGAACCTAATTTGAGATCTTTGCTCCTAGATGTTAACTGACAATGGCTGGACGTTCCTTCCTGGGATGTCCGTACCTAGGCGAAACCTTGGCGTCGTTGATGTTGATGGTGAGTCCATCTGGAAGCTCAATCATTCATTTTTCTGCAGTTTTGCCATGGCGACGCACTTTTCGAAGTCAGTTTTCGATTTTGCTGATATGTTTTCTTTTTAGGTTCACTTTTCGCTTTTGGTGGTCACAACGGTTATGATTATCATTCATCTATAGAATATTTTGATTCGACTCGATGGGAAATGTTGCAGGCATGTTTTCCTTGTCTTTTTGTTCTCTTTTTCTCCTTTTTAGGGTTGCGTATGTAAAATTGTCGTCTTTGTTAGGTCAAGATGCCACGGAAGAATGCCTACTTCGGAATCACACTCCTGCCATGAGCCCTATAGTATGGAAGCATCTAACTTGAAGATCCTTCATATTACTACTACTCCTTAATCAAGGCGAGATCAGCCTGTATCGAAATATTAATCACATATTCTTCACCCATGTCGATGTTTCTCAAAATTTGCTCTTTTTGCATGTTCTATTTGTTGTAATACATCCCGCAGTCGGAGTATTCTTATTCTCTCGAATTTTTGAGTGTTTCTCGACTTTTTTTCATCAGTGAAATCTTGCAAGATTTGAAAGATGAGCTTATGTGAAAGCAAGTGGAGGAATAACAGCACCTTGGGAATCGATTACTGTTTTTGACACTTTGCAAATCTATTCTAAAGAACTGCGTACTGGATTTAGTTGTTGTTTTGGATACCAAGAGTTTGATGTAATCTCTTAAAAAGCAGAAAAAGAAAGGGCGTTTGGCTGACAGGAAATGGGGAATCGGGCGTAGAATGTATAGATGAGATCATATCTACAGGGGCTGCGTAAAGCAAAGGGTGAAACGATCGGAGCTGATCGGTCCTGCAGAGGATGAGCCACGCATTCGTCTTCCATTCAGAATCGTAGAGGCATTGTGGATTTGTAATGGGCCGATTCCATTGCTTCCTGTGGTACGGCAGATGTTTAAGTCAGTATGTTTAGCGTCCCACACAAGTCTGGTAACAATTTACCCGACCTGCGATCGAGGACGATATGACCATCCCACGTGGGGTGAAATGAGGGTGAGCCGGGTCGAGGATCAATAGCGCGATCGTGCTGGTGGCAGTAACGCCTCTTACCACTGTACCACTCGCGCCCTCTCTTTATCTAATCTTCACATTTAGTATTGTTAATTTATTAACACCTAGTGAAAAGCTCCTAGATGTCTCTGAGAACTCGTTACGCAAAACTTTACTAAGAATTCGCCCGGCATAAGTGCTCAGCTTTATTAAAAAGAACAATCACGAATCTTCTAGCTGCCAGCCGGCTGGTATTCCAAGCGTAGCATGGTGCTATTAGGAGTTCCAACTTCACTTAACCTATCCCGGTGAAAAGTTTTTTCTCCTAAATTCCTTGAAAAATTAGCATCCGTTTTCAAGGCTGTGACCATAGCCTACCTACATAAATCGACAATAGGTTGTGGGTTAATGTATTCTTCGGTCAGAATTTTGAAAATTTTTGAAATAGGATCCATGGTCAGCATTCTGAACTCACCTCGTAGGCTATCTCCGCTGAAAAATTCAATTAATGTCGGCCAGGGGTGTGCGGATTTTTTTTTCTAAAAAGCGGAGGACGAAACGGATATGGCCACAAATGGCACGAAACAGGGAAAACGGAACACGGCAGGGATCAGGGCACTAGTCGAAAGTTCTGACTTCACAGATTTTACCTAGGTCAAAGACGTTTTTTCACTGAAATTGCGCCTACTTGGGTTCTTCAGAAGGCGCTGATCACGCACTGACATCCGTTATCAGGAGCAACCGTACCGTTGACTAATTCGGCAGGGTCAGAACGATTTCGGTGGTCCTCGGCCGAAATTTGCAAAACGAAAGTCGGTATCGTGATGCAAAACAACCATCTAGGCGGAGTTTCAGCTACATCTGCGACTTTGACCTGATCACAGTGCAGTACCGGATATGCGGCAACATTAAGCAATGGAAGCGGCACTTTTCCGCGTCGAAGCCGCCGTTTTTGTCGAGCTCGTAGAAAGCGATTTATTCGAAGGAATAAGTGCTCATTCGAGCTCAGCAACCCGAGTTTTATCTTTACATATGTGGCTCTCTATATATCTTTTTCTACAAATTGGTTAATCTTGTTTCCAAACGATTTGTTTAAGGAACCCTTTTTGCAGTCCGCGCGTTGTGAACCCCGAAAAACTGCGCATTTTCGGCGCGAAAAAGCGTTCCTACACTCCGATACTGTAGTTGAGAATGTCACGGAAAGATTTAGTCCTTCGGCCGTAATTTGGAAAACGGACATCAGATTCGTAATCAGCGCCCCAACACCTTCGGTAGGCGAGATATTATCGAAAAATAATTTTCCTTATCAAGTCAGATCCGCGTGGTCGGAACGTTTAACTAGTGCCATAGAAAAATCTGGGTTTGAGGGTGCAGCTTGAGGAAATTTTCCCAAGGCATCGCATTTCATAGAAACATGATCTGATGGGTTTTCGAGTGCGTGTGTACTTTAAAAGAGTTCAACTGTTCTGGTGGATCTAGTAGTCACAACAACAACGTTTAGTATTGGCTCATAAAAAGCAAATGAACAATACTTCGATTCCCTATCGTTTTCTACGCATCAACCAATATATGAGAACAATAATCACAAAGAACAAGGAAAACACCCCAAACGCGGTAATGTTTATCGCCAAATACACATGTCTCCAATCCATTGTAGCGTCTGGCGAAAATAGAAGCCTGGTAAAATCCATCGCTTTATTTAAAATTTGATCCACCAAAAAAACTGACGTCATTCGTCGACCTTTGGTTGTCTGCATCCTCAACGTATCATTGATATGACGTTACCTGATCGGGTTCGATGCAGCATACCACACGTTTCACCTACAAAATGAGTGGTGCTCAGGGACCAAAAAATAATTTGAATGGCCCAAAAAAAGGATGCGACACGCATTCGTCTTCCAGTGGAGTCGTAGATGGCAAAGCGAATGTGTCTTGGAGTATCAATAATTTGTGGGGCTATACAACCACTGTATTTGCCTTGGGCAAGTCTGATATCAATTTACCCGACTTCGGTAGGTTTTGTTCCCCAACCGTTTGTCGTGATAGAATGAAGAACTTCATGTAAACTTGAGCGCGTAAGTCGCCGAATAGCGATGAGACCTAGAAGAAGCATCACTTCGATGGCTTACCGTACAATTTGGGGCGCGCGTGGTGCAGTGGTAAGAGGCGCTGCTGACACTCGCGTGCTCGATCGATCCTCGTACAAGTCAATTAGGCCTTCCGTTCCTGCGAGGTCTGGTAAATTTGTACCAGACATGTCTGGGAAGGTAATGATACTGACTTCTCATAGCGGCTGACCCCTGCAAGTCATTGTACAGGCCAAATATGCATTTCATCATCATTTATTACATGAATCATCATGTGGTGTAAAGAAAAGGAAATCCATGTGTAGGTAATAAAAAAAGGAACACAACCGGTGATAAGTGATCGACAGGCAGTGAAAGATAAAACGTAGTTAGTTAATACGCGCTAAGCAAACGAAAGAACATAATAGAACGATGCGAAACATAGGAACATCAGAAACACAACAAAACGAAACACAAAGGAAACAATACAGACGGCGAACAGCGAGGATTTAGTAAAGCAAGGTAGAGAGAATATGGAATATCATCATGGTTCCAGGAATTTGTCGACTATTCTCTTGAAAGCCTTTAAATTTGTTGGAACTAGTTCTCTGCATTTGCATGCATTTCCCACGCTTCTTCGATTTGAAAGATGCACGAATGCGTCGGCGTGCCCTCAGGGGAACGATCAAAACGACATCATTACCTACCTTACCGTGAGGAGGCTAGGAGAAGTGTGTTCAGGAAATCACCTTTTCTGAGGCGAGCGAAGAAACGAGAGTGAGACAGGGGGGGGGGGGGTTCAAGAGAATACAGAAGTAAGCTCCGAATTCTGAGTATAAAATGATCTATACTTTTTAGAACACGCATCCAAGGGCAACTAATTAGACAATATGCCCACTAAAACTCACTTCATCACTACTGAATCCAGTTCTGCTTTTCCTACTGTTTGTTCTCGTTTAGGGGACCACTTCGAAACTCCAACATGTAGGTATAAGTATTTCACTACGATCTTACATTCTGCGTGCAGTTTTGCCGCAGTTGGATAGCTAAGGAACTCGACGTTGTTGAGTGCTTAACATACCACCTTATGGGCGATAGGCGGCGTTCTTTTGCCACGGAGGGTGGTGCGTGCTACTGTGGCGGGAGGCGTTACTGACACCTGCACGGTCCGGCGATCGACATCCGTCCGGGCAAACCAAGCCTTCCACCCCTCCCGGGTCGGGCAAATTTGTGCCAGACTTATCTGGGATGGTAAAGATACTGACTTGATATAAATAAATAAGTAAAATAAATAAAAGCACTGACTTTGTATATCGGCTGGTCTCCGCAGGTCAGTATATAGGCCAAATACGCATTCACCACGCCTCTACGATTATGAACTGAACACGAATGCGTCCTGAGGGGACTGGTCAACGACGATCTCTCTTTACCTTTACCTTTTTGCGGAAGAAATACAAATATAACTCGTAAAGGCTCACCATATTATGTGTACTGTTGTACGACGTCGACTATGATTATTGCTCTAAACACTTCCCACGTTCCATCGAGCTCCGAATATGTACGATTGAAGAAGGAAAAGTAGCGCATTTGCGACGAGTATACACCTCGTCGAGCTTCTTCAGATTCTCCTCGGGAACTATCGCCAGATGTGATGCTCATGCAAACACGATATTGTTGTCAGAGTTACACAAGTAAACGGACCATCAAATCTAAACGAAGAGAGATTATTCTGCAGCAGCGGTTTCCAATGGGAGTGTGACAGAAAAATGAATTTAGCGCAGTCAACAGTGGCAATTTGCGCCTAGTAAGGGTTTGTTAACAGTACGGCGTGTCGGCGACAAATGTCTGTATGTTTTGCTCCAAATCTTCAGAAGTTTTGTAGCTGACGTAAGCCGTGGTTGAGACAAACTTCAGCTTGACACACCTACTCAAATAAACAATTTCAACAACGAAAATTACATTTGCTGCAAGAAATTTCACTTAAAATTTGGTAACAGCTCAGAAATATTGTGACATTATGGTACCTCCCTGGACACCTTCCTCCACAATTGCTACTTAAGTGTGTAGCATAGAAGGGTGGTGAATGCCTTTCACGAAAGATGTTAATAGAAGAAATTTGCTGATGTTAAAGTTTTCACCTTCGCATGCAAAGTGCTGGTTAGGCCCGGGCGAGGATCGATCACACAACCATGTGGATATCAGCAGCGCTTCTTGCCTTTACCTCTACCGGTGGTAGGTATGAGAAAATATGATGAGATTGATGAGGGTGCTTCATTTTGAATGTCGGCAGAACGAAGGTGGTTTCTTCTATGGGGTCATTTCTGTTTTTTTTTTTTTACAAAATTCATATCTGGTCCGCTTGACGTCGGCAACGGACAGCTTTTCAATTTTCCAATTTTCTTTTTATTTCAACGAGCAGCTCTAGAGCTAACTGGCTTATGGCGACGATTCGCGACTAGAGGAGAATGGACTTGGAGCTTCGTTGTTCATCAAAATCATCAATCAATCAATGGCATCTCCGAATTGCATCGCAAGCAGCGCGAATGGCAACATTCTCACCAAATAAACAAAAACTCGACAGCGCGATGCTCGATTGGTCGACACCGTCTGCTGGACGGCTTCACATATCTTTCTCTCTTACACTAAGTTATTCTAGTTTTTTGTGCTTTCTCATCCTCCTCATTTTTGGCGAGACTACCTTGGTTACTATTTGTCCTGGTTTGGTTGCCTTGTTTGAGATTTTCACAACGTTTTTGCACAGTTAGATGAAAAAGTTATCGGTTTAATTAGTCAAGTTTGAGATTGTCTGTCGCCTCATGAGATAAACGCTGAGAAGAGCAGTGGTAGGTGTCGCCACACGGAGCAAAAAAATCCACTGAACCACATGACGTCCCCATTTTATGACTGTTATTATAGAGGATCTCGTGTCCG
Organism: Nippostrongylus brasiliensis; assembly: GCA_030553155.1. Lineage (NCBI taxonomy): Eukaryota > Metazoa > Nematoda > Chromadorea > Rhabditida > Heligmosomidae > Nippostrongylus > Nippostrongylus brasiliensis. The sequence continues at coordinate 7,807,798 of CP130733.1, forward strand.
ATTTCGAACTTCATCTGGGAATCCGTGTTCCTTCGAACACCCGTGCCAGCATTTCACCTGTATCACCTGCCGTCCCGTTGCTCATCGATTTGCTCGAGCGGGCGCCAGTAACGTCTCCATTCGTCCCTGTCGCGTGCCATGGTAGACCAGTGGGTCCTGCTCGCTCGAAGAACACGAATAGCATCGAATCGATCGTTCAGGGATTTGACGAAGAAGTCCGACCAGCGCAAAAGTGGGCGACCTGGTATTCTTCTGACGTCCCGTGGAATCCAGTCAGTAACGGCTCTCGTCCAACGGTCGTCACGAAATCGCATTACGTGTCCGGCCCACCTGATCTTCGACAACTTGGCCCATGCGACTGCGTCTGTGATTTTCGACTGTCGGCGTAGCTCGGAGCTCCATATGCCGTCTCTCGCCTGAATGAAGCGAGTCACTCCGAGCATCCTTCTCTCTATACTTCGTTGCGCGACGAAAATCGCATGTTCATCCTGCTTGCGTAACGCCCAGCATTCTGAAGCGTACGTCAACGCAGGAAGAACCGTAGAGTCGAAGAGATGGGCGCGGAGTCGGGCGTTCTTCGTCTTCCTCACTACTTCTTCAACACTTATGAACGCGCCCCAAGCCGCTCGTTTCCTCCTGCCCAGCTCTGGACTCAAGTCGTTGGTCATGTTGACTTCTCGACCCAAGTACACATAGCTGGAGCATTCAGAGATATTCGTTCCGTTGAGCGAAACAGATCAGAAACGTATCCATTCTTCATGAACATCGTCTTCGTCAAGTTCAGCTGCAAGCCGAACTTACCACACGCATGACCGAAGTCGGCCAGCATGCGTTCTGCCTGGGTGATAGATGGTGTTATGAGTACGATATCATCCGCAAAACGAAGATCGTGTAACTGCCGGCCGTCGACCATCACTCCCATGTCGTCCCATTCTAGTGTCCGCATGATGTTCTCGAGAGAGGCGTTGAACAGCTTCGGTGATATGGTATCACCTTGGCCTACACCCCTCTTCACGCTGATACGAATTTGTTGTAGAATGGTGTGATCACGGTCGCGAATCCTTTGTGGAGCTCACTGAGGATCTTCACGTACTGAGTGGAGGCGCCTTGTTTGCACAGAGCTTCAATCACCGCTTCCGTTTCGACAGAGTCGAAAGCCTTCTTGAGATCGATGAATGTGAGGCATAACGGCGTCTTGTACTCTCGGGACACCTCAACGAGCCTGATCACGGTGTGGATATGATTGATTGTGCTGAACCCTCTTCGAAACCCGGCTTGCTCGCAAGGCTGTCCTTCGTCTATCGTTCGGTCGATCCTATTGAGAATGACGCGTGTCAATAACTTGTAGACTACAGACAGCAGGCAGATAGGGCGATAGTTGCCGATGTCGTGCGGATCCCCCTTCTTATACAGCAACACTAGTTTTCCATATTGCTGGTACTTTGCAGTCCGACAGGTATCGTGTGAAGAGCCTGGCCAGGGTGTTGATGAGGACTGGCGGTGGGTTCTTCAGATGTTCGGGTCGGATCCTGTCGGGACCGGGAGCTGTGTGATTCTTCATCGATGAAATCGCGTGACGAATCTCGGAAGGGAGGACCGCAGGGATGACATGTCCATCGTTCGGGATTGGGTATTCGGGAAGATGGACGTGGCTATCGGAGAGATCGGAGTAGAAATCGTGGATGACCTTCTCCATAGCCCTTCTGGAGGACGTGAGGGTTCTATCCGGGCGCAGGAGAGCTGTCATCTTGGTCATATAGTTGACTAAGCCTCGACGAGCGTTGCGTATGCTCTTGCCCGCTTCAGCCGCATCAACTAGCGCAGCTACTCCTCTTTCTTTAAGGCCTTCCTTTATCGTTTCTCTGCACAACTTTGCGAGTTCGGACGTTCGAAGGTAGTCGCCTTCGGTTCTTGCCATTCCGCGTTAGCGAATCAGCTCGAGAGCTTCGTGGGAAAGGCGTTTCCTGGTATTCTTGGGGCTCTCGGTTTTTTGAGCACAGTCACGTATGTGAGCAATGAACCTGTTGTATTCCTCGTAGATGTTGTCCTCGGTGGAATCTTTTCAGCAACTAACCAGCGAGGAGAAGAGGTCCCTGTTCACGAGTGTTCTAGGGCCTCTCTTCTTGAACTTCATGGCTTTCTCTTGCCTCCGTGTGAGATGGCAGCTCGCACGTAGGAGACGGTGGTCGGATCCTGTAAAGAATTTCAGAACCACAGCGACAACGGTTAGGCAAAACCTTCGGTTGACGATGACGCAGTCAATTTCGTTGTGATGCAGTCCACCTGGAGACTTCCAAGCAGGGTTGAGCGTGGGGTGCGATGATCGCAGGGGGGTCGTACCGCCGTCATGGTTGAGGGGGGAGGGGTCGTACGTGTGAGGGGGGTCGTACATTTTGTGATGGGCTAGAAATTACGAGCAGGTGCATTAAGGAAATGTGCGGAATCATATTGTTACCAGTTAGCATGTTTCAGATTGAGACGGATGCATATGGCCTCGCAAAGTTTTTACATCGTTTTAGCAAAATTTTTAGAAGTAGCCTAGTCATTCTGTTTTCGGTTTACGAGTGCTCAAATAATTGCTTTCTGCTTTCAGATGATCACATTGCGACAGCATGTGCGGCTGGACCGGTGCCGAGCGAAACAGGAATCTTTTCCAGAGAACAATGAGTAGTAGTAGTAGAAGCTAGTTCACGTAGCTGTGAATAAAGAAGTTTGCCTGACTTGCTGTTTTCGAGATTTGAAATAAATAAATTCAAAACCGTTTTGTAGCATTGAAGAAGAACAGTGCTTGATGAGTGTTGTTTCTTTTTTCGAGAGCTAGAAAAGTATGTGTAACAGTTATTTTTTTATTTGTTATTTTTTATTTTTATTTTTATTATTTATTTTATTTATTTATTTATTTTTATTTTGTTATTTTTTGCTTTTATTCATGTAATTTTTTTTACATTTTGGAGTCGAAAAATTACCGAAAACAATGAGGTTAAAATGAACCATCGACCATAGCCAACACTGAGTAAAAAGATCGCACCCCCCTGCGCGCCTAGGAGATTTGCTCTTACTGAAGTTTTATATTTTTTCTAGATAGCATTTTTTCTCTAATTTATGACGCGGTCATGGCACTTTTTCAATTTTGATTTTGAACGGAGATATGAATTTTTGAATGACCACCTTCATTCCTGAGATGACCAGTAGGAGTTGCGACTTTCTGAGTGTTTTCAATCAAAATATCATATCTTTGTCCAATCTCAAAACTGGAAAAGTGCCATGACCAATTATAAAACTACATGAAATTCTCTATGAAACAAAAATAGAAATTCTTCCAAACACGAAATCCCCTAGGCGCGCAGGGGGGGTGCGATCTTTCTGCGATTTTGGCTTAAAATTGAGTTTGGACAAAGATATGATTTTTTGATTGAAAACACTCAGAAAGTCGCAACTCCTACTGGTCATCTCAGGAATGAAGGTGGTCATTCAAAAATTCATATCTCCGTTCAAAATCAAAATTGAAAAAGTGCCATGATTGCGTCATAAATTAGAGAAAAAATGCTATCTAGAAAAAATTTAAAACTTCAGTAAGAGCAAATCTCCTAGGCGCGCAGGGGGGTGCGATCTTTTTACTCAGTGTTGGCTATGGTCGATGGTTCATTTTAACCTCATTGTTTTCGGTAATTTTTCGACTCTAAAATGTAAAAAAAATTACATGAATAAAAGCAAAAAATAACAAAATAAACATAAATAAATAAATAAATAAAATAAATAATAAAAATAAAAATAAAAAATAAAAAATAAAAAAATAACTGTTACACATACTTTTCTAGCTCTCGAAAAAAGAAACAACACTCATCAAGCACTGTTCTTCTTCAATGCTACAAAACGGTTTTGAATTTATTTATTTCAAATCTCGAAAACAGCAAGTCAGGCAAACTTCTTTATTCACAGCTACGTGAACTAGCTTCTACTACTACTACTCATTGTTCTCTGGAAAATATTCCTGTTTCGCTCGGCACCGGTCCAGCCGCACATGCTGTCGCAATGTGATCATCTGAAAGCAGAAAGCAATTATTTGAGCACTCGTAAACCGAAAACAGAATGACTATTCTACTTCTAAAAATTTTGCTAAAATTTTTAGAAATTTTTTATACTCGAATGATCAATAAATTTTTATTTTTAGAAATTTTTTATACTCGAAGATCAATAAATTTTTATTTTTCGATTTTTTGCATCTTTATTCTGTATACATCTGTAAACGCCCTTCTGTGGATGTCCTCGTGCTCCACTCACCTGTTATATTCGCCTGCAGCAGTTTTTGAAGGGTGGGGGGGGTCGTAACTGCTCCTCTCCAGAAGGGGGGGGGGTCGTAATTCTTGAGCACAGATCGCACCCCATGCTCAACCCTGCTTCCAAGTCCATCGTCTGGAGGCGGGTTTCTGGAACTGCGAGTTACCATAGATGGTGTTCGTCGACATGATGAACTCAGACAGCCTTTCGCCGTGTTCGCTCCACTCCAGACCATGGACGCCGATGTGAAGCTCTTTCGAAGACTTTCTAGGCCCGATCAGCGCGTTGAAATTTCCGACGCTGACCTTGTAGAAGGTGTGATCTTCCTTGTAGAGCTTCTCCAACTCCATGTAGAATGCCTCGGCATCTTCGTCATCGTAGTCCGATGTTGTTGCGTAGACTACGAAGACCGTCAACGCCGGCATTGATCCACGTCGAATCAGCCGTAAACGTCCGATTCGGGTTGTAAGTTGTTCGAACGAATCGATGTTCATGGCCAAGTTCGTGTTGACGAGGACACCGACACCACCAACGCCTCTGCTGTCGCATGTTCCGAGGAACAGTTCTTCTCCAGTGTCGAACACGGCGTGTAGTGGGCGGTGTCTTCTCGCCTCGGTCAGTCCGATGACGCTGTACTTGATCTTCCTGGCTTGCATCATCAGGTCTTCGATAGACGCATCCGATGAAAGCGTTCGCGCGTTGTAAGTACAGATCGTCATCCTAGTCCTTCTTCTTTTTGGCAGCCTATCTAGGCCCTGAGATTTTCGCAGCCACTCCGTACTCGTCCTTCCCAACGCTGCCGTATTGGGGGCTCTTTCGGGGTCAGGGGAATGAGGCTCTTTGTTGTTACTGTTTTCGGCATATGGGGGGGGGCGTACGGGCAGCTTGCCAGGCTCTGCCGTACGGGCTGGATACGGCGGGTAGTTAGCCAGGCAATCCCGCTGGAGCTAAGGGCTTATTTATTAGAGACGACCCTGAACCGCCTCTCCTATATTTCCGTGTCTACCGAATGTGAGTTTTTAGGCCACACAGTTAGCCTCCGTGAGGAGGTGTCACCATCATCAGCAAAGTATAATAGAATCAGCTTGCTCGACACTGATTCCGTCCGCGTCTCACGGCAAGTATAAGGTGGCTTTTGGTCCGCAATTAATCCCCTATCCGCCACCTGGGGTCGCGCCACGTAGCCTCGCCACCAACCGGCTGGGGATCCTTCTTGAAAGAGAACCTTCGAAGAATGAGATCGGTGGGGGTCAGAGAAGGAGATCCGTGGGAATGATGGATCCTGCCAGCATTTACTGACTTCATTCAACGAAATCATCGTCTGGGCAAATATCGAACCAGCAGAGCGCCGTGACATCGTTCATTCATTTGATTTATTCGATTAAGAAATCCGCTAGGATCCATCACTCTCCGTACCTTCGGTGCAAAATAGAATGCCTTCTAAATTCGTCGACGAAAAGTTGCCCGGTGAAATTCTCTCCAAACTAGCGAGTTTCAAAGAGTGAGTACTGTTTTACAGTGTTTCTAATGGAGTGCTTGAACAATTTACCTCCCCTATATTTTAGATGTGGTACATTTTGCGATGTGATCTTAGAAGCCGACAGTAGTTCGAAAGCCAAGCCCGAGTCAACCTCACCAACTTCCATACGGGCTCATAAAAATGTTCTGGCGGCTGTTTCTCCTTACTTCAGGTGACTACCGATTCCCATGTTTAATGATTTAAGTTGACGGCACTCGTTAAAAGTTTTGATTCCACTCTAGGTTAAAAAATTCTTTCGACACTTCGTCTATGGGTGTTATTTGGGGCGCTGATCCCAAATCTGATGCGTGCCTCGCGAATTTCGCCCGAGGACTACCCATATCGTTAATTTTGGTGGTTAGGTCAAATCCCCGGATTGGCTGAAACTTTGTCTAGGTAGGTTATTTGGAATGCTGATTACGAGCGCTGATAGCTTTTTCTCAAATTTCGATTGATTTCGGCAGATTCTGGTAGGAACTATTGCGCGCCTCCATCCTGACCTCACCCGCCCACCGTCATTATGGTAAAAGGTAACGATGTCGGCGTTTATCAGCCGCCTTCTTGTTCAATTCAGAATCGTAGAGGCTTGGCGAATGCACGTTTGGCCTATACGATGACTTGCGCGGGCCAGCCGCTACACCAAGTCAGTGTCTTTACCTATCAAGACAAGTTTAGTACCAATTTACCCGACCCCAGTGGGATGGAAGACCTGTTTGGGCTTGGGAAAGGATCGATCAACTGTGTGGGTTTACCACTGCACCATGCGCGCCCTACGCCATCGCTACTCTCATAGGGCGATTTTCGAAAAGGCCGAAATAGGGCGATTTTCGAAAAGCTAAAATCACAGTCATAGTCAGCGAGGTATGAGCCAGCCTGAAATTTTGGTCTGACCACCCAAAATATGGATGTTCCTCGGCCGGAATTCGGAAAATAGATATCGGATTGGTGGTCAGCGCCCCAAGTAACGCCAATAGGCGAAGATTCAGCAGCAAATGATTTGCTGATCCAGAGAACTTTTAACAAGTGCCAAGTTGACTTCTGGAAAAGTCCACTATTACACTTCAAGCACTCCAGCCCTCAATTTTTTTTTCAGTCTCTCAAATTTATTAAAATTTTGTAGGGGTGGGTAAGTTGGGAGCGCTGATCACGAACCGCCGTTTTCCAGGCGGTGGCCTCGGACCATCCACATGGCTACTTTGGTGGTCCAGTCGAAGTCACCGATTTCGCTTAAACTTCGTCCACAAGGGTATTTGAGGTACTGAACACGGGGTCAACAGTACCAAAGTTCAAAATATAAAAGACAAAATATAGGAAGTAATCTCGAAATCATAGCTCAACAAAGTAAAATGGACGGCGTTGATCAGGACACTTAGGACGCGCCATGAACTCGTCCTCCAAACAACCGAACAGCCATAAAGAAAGCGTAGTTGGTCCATTACGGTATTTTCTTGGGGCAGGTGCAGTATAAATCGTATTCGTATAGTATTTACGTCTCCAGATTTAGTATTATTGATGGAAGAAATCGTACATGTTTCTGGGAATTTGCCACATCATAATTTTGCCAAGAATTAAGAATAATTCAGAATCGCTCATGTCTGATGCGAAATGTAGCAAGGTACAGGTTTGTAGGGTCTTGTCGATATCTACCTAACGAAAACTTTCGCAGCCTCGGAACGTTTTCAAATGTTTCATTTTCTTGTTTGAGGCTGATAGCTAGAAGGATGCTTGAGGAAATACAGCTCACAGTCCTCATTGTTTTTTGTAGTTACTGATCTGCTCAGTTTTGTGACTGATTGCAGAGAGACGCTTTCAAGAGACAGCCATGTGGAATCCAAGGAGATCCGTGTAGTTGTGAAAGTGAGGATCACTCTATCATTGTTTTTGTATTCTACAAGTTAGAAGTGCTCGTTCATCATCGAAGAGGCTCTAAGCAATAATCTCCGGTGAATAACCTTCACACATTTAAATGGCAATGTTTAGGATATCGATTGTAAAACTCTGGGGTTGTTGGTGGACTACATGTACACCGGCCGTATAGATATCAATGAGAAGAACGTCCGGGTCCTGTTTGGCGCTGCTAAGATCCTTCAACTCGACCCAGTTCTTGGTGAATGTACAAGGTAAGGTTTAACAAAAATAGTCCAGAAAAAGCACGTCGTTTTTTTCAAATCTCCTGCTCTTGGGTTTTCTCATTTTACTTGACCTTCCATTTTTATTGGAAACCTTGATCTGTCTAACCTTCGCAGGTATCTCATAGAACACCTTAGCATATCGAATTGGATACAAACGGCTGACTTTGCAAAAGCACATAATTGTACTGAACTGGACGATGCCGCGGTTTTGTTTGCTCGACAACATTTCCGGTTCGTTCTACTCATTTCTTCTTATGTTGCAATGATGGTACGAGGATAGTTGTAAAAATTGCGGATCAGTCGGGATTCGAACCAGCCTCTCGAGCCGATGGTTTCCTTCAGCAGCTGTGCCAGTCATCTAACACCATCATGAGGCTGGAGGCTTTTGCTTCCATCACTCAGACGTGATAAGGATTTGATCCGATAAACCGGACACGGTATTGTACCTGAGGGCAAATTTAGAATTTTTTTTCGAAATTCTTTTAAAGAGCGCAGATGACTGATCCAGTCGGGGAGCTAATGACCCTGTAGTGGTTCCTACGACGGTGTCGTGGATTTATCGAGATCCTGGTTCGAATTCCGCCCCAGTCGCTATTTTTCGGTAATTCTAGCACCATCACTGCATACACCATAACCTCCACTGATGCAAGCAAAGCCTTCTCTATTTTCAGGGAGCTTGTTGAAAGTGAAGAACTGTTATCGATGGATGAGACTACTCTCCTCCACTTCATCTCTGATGATCGTCTTAATCCGAAGGTATACAGGGTGGCTAGAAAGTATGGTCCGCAAATTCTCAGCAACGGTTCTTTCAAGAAGATTCCCGTGTCAAGTCATTGTATATAGTTGGTAGTAACAACACTATATGTGTTCCTGCTCAAGAGGTACCTCGATCGGATCAGCAAGCCTCAAGATATGCAGCCTTCTTCTTAGCGAGCCACTATCGCGCACCTTGTGGACGAAGGACTACGACCCGCGGAGATATCGAAAAGGCTCATGATCAATGCTAGGACTGTACGGCGAATCGTGGCAGTGTACGAACAGCGAGGACACTGTCGTACACTTGCTAAAGCAGGCCGATCGAGAACCGTGAATACTTCTAGGATCCGTAACGTCATCAAGAAAAGAATCCAAAGGAACGACGAGGTGAGCCTCGATGAAATGGCTTCCGACTTGAATATCTCATGATGGAGTGTTCGAAACATTGTGAAGAACGAACTCGGTCTTGGCAGTTATCGAGTCTATCGCGGACAAGCCCTCACGGAATCTGCGAAAAGGAATAGGCTCGAGAGGTGCTGGAAACTTCTTGACTTTATTCGCATGGGCCGCCTTTCCGACGCCATGTGGACAGATGAAAAACTTTTTACAGTTGAGGTCGCTCATAACAGTCTAAGCCATCGCCAACTCTTGTCGCCGACAGAAAAAAATCTCGAATCCGTCGTGACCATTCAAGAACCTTGTTTCCAGAAATCTGTGACGGTTTGGGCTGGCAAAACATCTGAGGGCAAAACCCCGCTTGTTTTTGTCGAGAAGAACATTAGAATCAACTCTGATGTTTACCGGAATGTCATTTTGATGGAAAATCTGATTCCATAGGCTAAAGAACACTTTACAGGACAACAATTTATACTTCAGCAGTACTGGGCGCCAACACACGGGTCGAAATCCACGATTGCCTTCTGCGAGGAGCACTGTCCGGGATTTTTGGGCAAAGATATGTGGCCGTCAAACTCCCTAGACCTAAATCCAATGGACTTCTCGGTCTGTGGCTATTTGCAGCAGAAGATTTCGTTGCAGTCTCATCGAAGTTCGGGCAGTTTGAAAGCAGCCCTGGTGAGAGAGAGGCAGATGATAGATCTCAACTACTTGCGGCCCACAGCAGGTGCAGTCACCAAGCGACTAAGGCCGGCATCCGAGCAAAAGGAGATCATTTTGAACAATACCTTGAATGAATGATTCATTATTGTCCTGTAGTTTTATAAGAAAAATATCGTCGAAATTGTTGTTGTCTTTCACTTGTTTTGGAGGAAAATATAGCGGACCATACTTTCCAGCCACCCTGTACTCGTCAAGGTTTAGAAGCTTATTAGAAATGTAAAAAGCGAGAAAAGAAACAAAATTACGACAATGAACTGTGATCCAGGACGAGTCTATTAAATGCCTGAGTCAGTGTCTCAACCTTCCCGGAATTTCTGACACCAACTTATCCGATTCCAGCTGGACTTGAAGACTGGTCAGCCCTGGGCGAGGATCAGTCAATTTTGTGGGTAGAACTGTGCTTAGAACATCACTGAACGTGTAACTTATAAAATATCTGGGGATGAGGGATCAGTATCTAGACTATTTCTGTTACTTCCCATATTCAAAGACATATACCATACTTAGCTACTATTTGTTGCGTCACACAAATGTATCTTTCTTCACTTTCAAATTTGACAAGGGAAAAGCTTGAAAGCTTACTATCTTTTAAGTTCCGGTGCTAGACTTTTGTAATTTCATGGTGAGGACGCGGTATTCGAGGCTGTAATCAATTGGGTTAAGCACGATTCATCAAGACAGCCGTCACTGCCGAAGTATGTTTGTCCGCTTCGCTTCCTTTTATCTGAACAATTTTTGTTTTCTTTTCGATGTTTATTTCTGCGTAGAAATAATCTCATTATTTTTAGTGTTCTCGTGGGAGTTCGCCTGCCGCTGATGTCACGCGAGTTCCTTCTAAATCGTGTTTATAATGAACCAATGGTATATGTCTCTTCGAGAACGTGAAGATTTCATTTCAACTACATTTTCATTATTATGGCAGATACGAGAATCTTTCGCTTGTATTGCAATGCTTGGCGCTGTTTTCCACAATATGCTGAGCCAAAACAAGACCTCAGACTTTCCTGAGAGCTGGTATCGTCGTCGCCAAACTACACATTCCAAGGTAAATGGAAAGCAGAGCTTCGGTCTCTTGCGATTTCCCCCACTTTCTGATTAAAAGTCACTGCGGTTTCACATATCTAGGATCTGATGGGGTTCGCTTTCTTTTCAGATGATAGTGATTGCTGGGGGAGGAACAGAAAGCGACTCATATCTCGGAGATGTGAACATTTACGACCCATGCTCTCAGCAGTGGACTTCAGGTAGGTGACGCTGGTCTTCTTAGGTTGTTTATGATCATTCTAGAAAATCGCATTTATGAAGAAACGGTTGAGGTGTTGCGGATACAGTTGTGTTGGTTATTACCTGGCTTTGCTGGATTGTCATATTTTAGCCGCACCACTGCTTAAGCCTCGAGATGGTTTCGGTATGGCAACGGTCGGTGATTCAATCTATGCGGTTGGTGGAAGAAAAGGCAGTTACGATGCTCTTCGCTCTGTAGTGATTTACGACTCGCAAAGGTATGCTCATTGTTCGTTTGTTCTATGCCCGATCTTCGACGAATTTCGTCATTGACACCTCTTGATATTGTTTGTATTTGATCCTCGACCAAAATTGTCATGATAGTCTTAGATATTTGGAGATGCTAGGTTATTCGCAAAACACTGACATCGGACGGGAATTGAACCCGCGTCTTCCTAACCTAGCATCTCCAAATATCTAAGTCAATCAACTCATTCTCGTCTATAAACCGCTAAACAAAAAGCGGCAAATAGCAGAATAGTTTTGTCATGATAGTTTTATTTGACTCACGTTAAGGGCATGTTACAGTCTTCGAAGTTTGGAAGTCTATCCAAATGTTCCTTTACCCATACACCGTATACCCGTCCACTCAATGCATAAACGAATTATCTAATCAAATAAACCGTTTTTGTTATTCTTCCGCGTTCAAAAGTAACATTCCTCATCTTCATTAGGAATTCGTGGCGAGCTGGACCGAAAATGCAGCGACGTCGTTATGGTCTAGGAGTAACAGCTCTAAATGGGATAGTTTTCGCTGTAGGTGGCGAGTACGTGAGCCAAACCCTTCGTGAAGCTGAGATGCTTGATCCAAGACAAGGTACAGTACAAATTCCGTGCCCTGCGGATTTCTGTTGTTCCGTAAGTCTGCGTAGAGTAGTACCTTCTTTTAGGAGAGTGGATATCATTGCCGTCAATGATGAATGACCGCTCTTATTTTGGGCTAGCAGCTGTCAATGGTCTCCTTTACGCAGCGGGCGGACATTCTGAACACGAAATTCTCGATTCAGTACTTTTTCAATTGCCAGCGTTTCACGAGGTTTCTGAGATGTGACATTCAGGTGGAGGTATACGATCCTCGAGCGTGCCGCTGGACGGCTGCTCAACCGATGCTTAAGAAACGCTGTGGTGCAGGTGTCACGGTGTTTCGCGATCAAATCGTTGTTGTCGGCGGCCTCGATGAGAATGAACTGGTTCTTTCATCCGCCGAGGTTAGTCCTCATATTCAACTTTTTTTCGACTTAACATGGTCAGCAGCCCCATTTTGTGAGAATACTCTCACATATACTTCCGGACGGTCGAGCGATTGATCATCGCCCAGGCACATCAATCCTTCCATCCTTCCGGGGTCAGGTAAATTGGTAACAGATTTGTTTGGGAGGGTAAAGACACGGACGTGGTATAGCGTCTGTCCGGTGCAAGCGATTGTACATATACGCCAAATACGCATTCACTACGATTTGAAGGCAACCCAAATGTGGCAGCGCGTCCTTAGAGGAGTGATCAATGCCGACAGTTTTACCTTTTACCGTTACCACGTAAGTATTTGTTTTTTATTTATTTTTATTTATTTTACGCCTTTTCGCATACGTGCTAAAAATGCTTAGTGGTACAATGAACAGGGAAAACTCGATCAAAAAAATTAAATTAAACAAAACACAACAAAGCGCAGCGTGTTAGTAACTCAAGCAGAGGGAAGGAGACGTTCCTAATATTTCTAATATTCAGAACGGAATGCATCGTCATTCTTTCTTTTTGGGAGAGAATAGCAGCTGGGTACGACTGATATCCACCGAAGAAGAAAAATGTTAAGGGTCGATGTGGGTCATGGAAGGAAGAGGAAAATATTTTTCTGATAATTTGCTCGTCGTTAACTATTATTATTATTATTAATACATTGTTGGCTTTCAATTATTAATTGCAAATTCGATTGCTTGCTTTGGAGATTTCTGGATGGTTTGAAAGTTAGGTTAAAATTCCTCGTGAGCATGTTTTACTACTTGAAGTATGGCAAATATGTAGGTAGCGGAATCCCTTAAAACTTTACAGTCAGGCTACTACGAGGACATTTTTAAAGCATTCCATTGTTTCATGACCACTGGTTACTGGCATCAGAATATCGCTGATTCTTTCTTGTTCTGTAATCTGTAAAATCCCACTTCTTCCTTTTCAACCTAATTTGAGATTTTTGCTCTTAGATGTTAACTGACAATGGCTGGACATTCCTTCCTGAAATGTCCGTACGTAGGAGTGGCCTCGGCGTCGTCAATGTTGATGGTAAGAAGCTCCATCTAGATGCTGATCCATGCATTTTTCTACAGTTTTACCATTGCGACGCTATATTCGAATTGTTTTCGATTTTGTTACCGTGTTTTCTTTTTAGGTTCACTTTTCACTTTTGGTGGTACCAATGACGACGGATATATTTCATCTATAGAATATATGGATTTTGATTTAAACCAATGGGAAATGTCGCAGGCATGTTTTCCTTGTCTTTTTGTTCTCTTTTTCACCTTTTTGGGATTGCGTATGTAAAATTTTCGCCTTCTCCTTAGGTCGAGATGCCACGGAAGAATGCCTGCTTCGGAATCACACTCTTGCCGTGAACCCCATACTTTGGAACGATCCAATTTGAAGAGCCTGTTTTTGCTGCTACTCAACCATATCAAGGCGAGATCAGCCTCTATGAAATTGCTAATCACATATTCAGTTGATGTTGGTCAAAGTTTACTCTTTTTGCATGTTCTCTTTGTTGTAGTACATCCAATGGTCGAAGTGTTTTTATCCTCTTGTATTTCCGAGTATTTCTCGAATTTTTTTATCAATGAAATCTTGCAAGATTCGAAAGATGGGCTTATGCGAGAAACCAGTGAGGGGTATAACATCACATTGGGAATCAGTTGAGAAGGTTTTTGACATTTTGCAAATCTATTCCAAAGAGCTGCGGACTGGATTCACTTGTGGTTTGGATACCGCGACTTTGACGTAGTCTCTTAAAAAGGAGAAAAAGAAAGGGCGTTAGGCCGACAGGGAAAGGGGAATCGGGCGTAGAATGCATAGCTGAGATTACATTTACAGGGGTTTCGTAAAGCAAAAAGTGAAGCCATCGGAACTGATCGGTGAAAGGATGAGCCATGCATTCGTCTTCCATTCAGAATCGTAGAGGCATGGTGGATTCGTAATGGGCCGATTCCATGATTTTCTGTAAGACGTCTGCATAAGTCAGTGTGTTTAGCGTCCCACACAAGTCTGGTAGGAATTTACCCGACCTGCGATCGAGAACGATATGACCATCCCACATGGGTGGAAGTGAGGGTAAGCCGGGTCGAGGATCAATAGCACGACCGTGCTGGTGGCAGTAGCGCCTCTTACCACTGTGCCACTCGCGCCCTGTCTTTATCTAATCTTCACATTTGATATTGTTAATTTATTAACACCTAGTAAAAAGCGCATGCATGCCTGTGAGATCTCGTCACGCGAAACCTTAGTAAGAATTCACCCGGCATATGTGCTCAGCTTTATTAAAAAGCACTAACAAACACTAATCTTCTAGCTGCCAGTCGGCTGGTATTCCAAGCGGGTATGGTGGAAAAAGGACATCAGATTTCGTGATCAGCGCCACAAAATATTCAGTATGTGCAGTTCCACCAAAAAATGCAGCTTGGGAAAATTCTTCTAGTCCATTGCTTTTTATAGAAACCTGATCTGATGGATTTTCGAGTATGCCGGTACTTTCACACTGTTTGTTCATATTGGTGGATCTAGTAGTTACAACAGCAGCAGTATTGACTCTTAAAAAGCAAATGAACAATACTTCGATTCCCTACCGTTTTCAACGCATCAAAACCAGTATATGAGTAAAATAATCACAAAAACGAGAAAAACATTCCAGACACGATGTTGTTTATCGCCAAATAGACATGTCTCCATTCCAATGTAACGTCTGGCGAAAATAGAAGCTGGGTAAAACCCATCGCTTTATTTAAAAATCGACTCATTAAAAACTGACCTCGTTCATCGACCTTGGGTTGTCTGCATCCTCAAGATATCGTTGATATGGCGTTGCCTGATCGGCTTCGATGCAGCATACTACGCGGTTCACCTACAAAATGAATGATGCTCAGTGTCCAAAAAATAATTCGAATGGCCCACAAGAATGCGACACGCATTCGTGGTCATCGAGATCGTGCTCCTAGACACTAACCCCCCGACTGTCCTGTCAGGAAAGAAAAATAGTAAATTAACAAAATTCCCACCAGCTTGGCAGCCAGATAGAACCGATGGGTTGGCGCTGGTCCGCTTCAATCGGCTCAGTGCGATGCAGGTCAGTGTCTTCAGGAGGATAACTGTTGACATTGCAAAGATCAGCTCGTAGTAGGTATCTGAAACAAAGAAATCGATGAAAAAGCAGTCTGAATGCGAATCCAACTTAAATTTGGCCAAAGAATGGAGCTGTTGGTCAAATTGGATTGATTGCTTCAACAGCCGCCTGAAAATCCGAAGTAAATCCTCAGGGCGAAGCACAAACTTCAATTCCTAACTAATCTTTCTTCATCTCTCTATCAAACTCGCAAACTTAAATGGCAGTCTCCTGTTTATTCCGAACGGGAAACGGAAAATCATGTAAACTTCGCCTAGAAAAGTAAATTACCGAGAAGAACCCACACAGCTTCGGTCGCGTTCCAGCGAAACCATTCGGAGGAGAAATTGAGCACAGGTAGAGGAAGCAGACTGTTTGTAGTGATAGTGTGAAGAGCTTCATGTAAACTTGAACACGTAAATTGCCGAATAGCGACGAGACCTAAAAGAAACATCCCTCGAAGGCTTACCGTACAATTTGACGCGCACATGGTACAGTGGTAAGCGACGTGCCCTCAGGGACCGATCAAAACGGCATCTTTATCTTTACCTTACCTTGACGCGGCTAGGAGAAGTGTGTTCAGGAATCACCTTTTCTGAGGCAAGCGAAGAAATGAGAGTGAGACAGGGGGGTTCAAGAGAATACAGAAGTATGCTTCATATGACGAGTATAAAATGATCTGTACTTTCTAGAACACGCATCGAAGGGCATCTAATTAGACAATATGCCCGCTAAAACTCACTTCATCACTACTGAATCCAGTTCTGCTTTTCCTACTGTTTGTTCTCGTTTAGGGGACCACTTCGAAACTCCAACATATAGGTGTAAGTATTCCACTACGATCTTACATACTGCGTGCAGTTTTTTTCCGCAGTCGGATAGCTAAGGAAGTCGACGTTGTTGAATGCTTAACGTACCACCTTATGAACAGTTTGCGGAGTTCTTTTGCTTAGGAGCGTCGCGCGTGCTACAGTGGCAAGATGCGCTACTGACACCTGCACGGTCCGGCGATCGACGTCCGCTAGGGATAACCAAGCCTTCCACCCCTCCCGGGTCGGGCAAATTTGTGCCAGACTTATCTGGGATAGTAAAGATACTGACTTGATATAAATAAATAAGTAGAATAAATAAAAGCACTGACTTTGTATTTTGGCTGATCTCCGCAGGTCAGCGTATAAGCCGAATACGAATTCACCACGCCTCTACATTCTGAATGGAACACGAATGCGTCCTGAGGGGATTGGTCAACGACGACACCTTTGCCTTTATCTTTTCGCGTAAAGAAATAGAAACATAACTCGTAAAAGCTTACCATATTATGTGTAGTACGACGTCGACCAGGATTATTGCTCTGAACACTTCCCACGTTCCATCGAGCTCCGAATACGTACGATTGAAGAAGGAAAAGTAGCGCATTTCCGACGAGTGTATGTACACATCGTCAAGCTTCTCGTGCTTCTCATCGGGAGCTATTGCCAGACGTGATGCTCATGCAAACACGATGTTGTTGTCAGTGTTACACAGCAACAAATCTAAACGAAGAGAGATTATTCTGCAGCAGCGGTTTCCAATAGGAATGTAACAGAAAAATGAATCTAGTGCAGTCAACTGTTGCAATTTTCGCCTAGTAAGTGTTTGCTGACAGTTCGGCGTGCCAGTGATAAATGTCTGCGTGTTTCGGCTCCAAATCTTCAGAAGTTTCGTTGTTGACGTAAGCCGTGGTGTTGAGACAAACTTCAGCTTGACACACCTACTCAAATAATAAATTTCAACAAAGACAATTTCATTTTCTGCTAGGAATTTCTAATAAAAGTTCTGGACCAGCTCAAAAAGTTGCTGACCTTATGGTCCCTTCCTGGACCCCCATCCCCACAATTGTTATTTGAGTGACTAGCTACCCTGAAAGAGATGACGTCCCGTAGCTTACTTTTTTCATGACTTCGAAAATTCTTTGGTCGATGGATGTTCTAGTGATCGAAAGTGGCTGGCGTCGATCGTGATGCGCCATGCATTCGTCTTCCGTTCACAGTCGTAGAGGCATGGTGAATGCCTTGCAAGTTTAGCGCAAGATAATAAAAGAAAAATTCTGCTGATGTTAACGTTGTTAACTTCACAGGCAACCTCCAAGGGCTGATTAGTTCCGGGTCAAGTTCGATCACTCGATCGCGTGGGTGTCAGCAGCGCATCTTGCCTACACACATACTGGTGGTAGGTATCCTTACTATATATAATAATAAGCGAAAGGTGGCGAGGTCCGCTCCTCCTAGTTGGTGCCACTGGAAACTCCCCAGCTAGTCTGGGGTGAGCTGATCGCGGACCAGCTAGTTCCGGCGAGAGGCCCTTTTTGAGGAGCCCGCCGATGGACACAGGCCCTAGAAGGTGAGGGCATAGCCTGCTCGATGCAAGAAGGAAACATCGAGAGGTAGGCAGGCTAGTCTGAAGATGCCAGGTGTTGGCATGTTGTCAGGTTGCTCGAGCGAATGTGCTGGCGCTCTGGAGCATCGCGAAGTGGGTCTGTGTGACACACTGAGGCAAAAAGCCATGCCGTGCAAGAACAGCAAAAATGGCAACGATTCCAGCGTCAGGCCCAGGTTGACAGGCCGGCTGATGGTCAAACCCTGTCACAGAAATATGATTGAAAGTTGCCAAGAAAGTAGAGTGAATGCTAGGACGTCACCCGGAAGTGGCGCGCAGGACCCCCGCCCGAGTCCTGTGGTCAGTACGCGAGGGCTACCGAGGAACGGACAACCTCGGTTAAAGAAGTTAGTTCGAATAGGGACCCTCAACGTCGGAACGCTGAGCGGTAAGTCCAGAGAGGTTGCTGATTTGATGAAGAGAAGAAATATCCAGATCCTGTGCCTTCAAGAGACGCGCTGGAAGGGAGAGAAGGCCAAAGAGATTGGAGAAGGGATCAAACTCTTCTACAAGGGCGAAAATGGCAGGAAAAACGGCGTAGGCATAGCAATCTCAGAGTCTGTCAAAGATTCGGTGTCAGCTGTTCAAAGGATCAGCGATAGGGTCATGTCCGTGAGGATAGACACGAAGGAGGGAAGCTGGACAATAGTATCAGTGTATGCACCACAGACCGGCTGTCCCGACAAGGAGAAAGATGAGTTCTATGAGGCACTAGATGACGTTATCAGATCTGTCCCAGAAGACGACTTCCTCACCATTGCGGGAGATCTGAATGGTCATGTAGGTTCCAACCGTAGAGGAGTGGAAAGAGTGCATGGAGGAAGAGGAGTTGGGTACAAAAATGGAGATGGTGAACGGATTCTAGACTTGGCGGTCGCCCACGACCTGGCCATATGCACCACATTCTTCGCTAAGAGAGAGAGCCAGAAGATGACCTACAGCAGCGGAGGTCGTAAAACGGAAGTCGACCACATTTTGGTGCGTAGGCGGGCTCTAAAAACAGTGCGAGACGTAAAGGTTCTACCTATCGAAGACGTGGCAACGCAACACAGACCACTGGTTGCAGACCTGAACGTCATCCTACCTCCTAAGGTGAGGGTAAGAACGGAACCCCGAATTCGATGGTGGAAACTGAGAGGTCCTGAGCAGAGCGAGCTCAAAAGGCGAGTGGTAGCTGCTGGCCTTCCGAATCCTGATGGGCCAGTAAACGAGACGTGGCGGCTGGCAACTCGAACGATCTTGCAGTGCGCTAAGGATGTCCTTGGTGAAACCAAGGGAGGACAGAAGGGAGACAGAGCTGCCTGGTTTTGGAATGATGAGGTTCAGAAGGCGATGAGGGAAAAGAAAAACGCGTTCAAGACGTGGCAGACGTCTAGACTACTCGAAGATCTCGCGAAATACAAGGAATACAAGAGACGTGCGAAGATTGCGGTGTCGCGAGCGAAAACGACAGAGATGGATAGCCTATACGAAAAACTGGAACAACCACAGGCTGAAAAATTCGCCTTCCGCCTTGCAAAAGCATGACATCGGGCAGGTCTAGACGTTAGAGTAGTAAGGGCGGTGAAGAGCGCTACAGGATCAGTGCTAAGAGCGCCAGAGGAAGTCAAGTCCAGGTGGGAAGAGTACTTCAAATGACTCCTAAATGAAGAGTTTCCTCGAGAAAGTGTCCGAGATGCAGACCCTGTGGAAGGTCCCATGCAGCTCTGGATTGAGGAGGAGGTCCAGAAAACGGTGATGAAGATGAAGGTTGGTAAGGCAGTTGGAGTACCGGTGGAGATATGGAAGGTGCTAGGTAGTTATGGAATAGGGTGGTTGACGAGATTCCTCAACAAGATCACAGCTGAGGGTAGCATGCCTGAAGCCTGCAGAGACAGCTTCATCGTACCGAATTTCAAGCAGAAGGGCGATGCGATGGAGTGCTCTAACTACAGAGGTATCAAGTTGATATCCCATACCATGAAGGTCTATGAGCGACTGGTGGACAGCAGGCTAAGGGAAATGGTCCCGATCCCACAGGAGCAATTCGGTTTCATGCCGGGTAGATCCACTGTGGATGCCATCTTCATAGCCAGGCACGTAATGGAGAAATATCGAGAAAAGCGCAAAGCTTGCTACTTGGCATTTCTGGACCTGGAGAAGGCCTACGACAGGCTACCTCGAAAAGTACTCTGGAGATCTTTGCGTGAACGAGAGGTGCCAGAGCATTTGATCCAGATAATAAGGGATATGTATGCCGGATCCAGGGCAACGATCCGCACCCCGCACGGACTCACAAAGAAGGTGGATATCGCGGTTGGTGTACATCAAGTATCAGCACTGAGCCCGTTTCTTTTCCTACTGACGCTTGATAACATGGTCAGTAACCTGATAGAAGATCCACTCAAGACCATCATGTATGCAGACGATATAGCCCTGATAGCGGATACGAAGGACAAACTACAAGGAAAGGTTCAAGAACGGCAGAAAACCTTGGCCAAAAATGGTCTTCGGCTGAACGTGAAGAAAACTAAGTTCCTCAGCTCGGAAGAAGGTTCGGAACCAATGGTCGACTGCTACCAGGAAGTCATAGAGAGGGTAAGCCACATTCGGTTCCTCGGGACCGAATTGGCGAGCGACGGTACCCTAGATCAGGCAGTGAAGGAAAGGATAAACGCTGCCTGGGCGAAGTGGAGAGAATCTACTGGAATCCTCTGTGACAAGAGGTGCTCAAGG
The DNA here is from genome assembly GCA_030553155.1 of Nippostrongylus brasiliensis. Taxonomy (NCBI): domain Eukaryota; kingdom Metazoa; phylum Nematoda; class Chromadorea; order Rhabditida; family Heligmosomidae; genus Nippostrongylus; species Nippostrongylus brasiliensis. The sequence continues at coordinate 7,828,373 of CP130733.1, forward strand.
GTCCTCAAAGGAAAGGTGTACCGGGCAGTCGTAAGACCGGCGCTGATCTACGGCAGCGAGTGCTGGCCCGTAACTAAGGCCCACGAAAAACGCACGCACTCTGCGGAAATGAGGATGCTCAGATGGACATGCGGATGGACACGACTGGATAGGGTCCGGAATGAGGACGTCAGAGAAGTTATGAGGACAGCTTCAGTGCACCTTAAGATGCGTGAGCAGAGGCTCAGGTGGTTCGGACACATGGTGAGAAGGCCTGATGACCACCCAGTACGAAAAGCACTGGAGTTTGAGGTTCCCGGAAAGCGACCACGAGGAGCGCCCAAGAAAAGGTGGAGCGACGTCATTAAGAACGACCTCAAGGAAGTTGGGGCAACGCTCCAAGACGCCCAGGATAGATGCAAGTGGCGACTATTGACGAGGACAGCGGACCCCGCGACGGTGCGGGACTAAACGCTAAGAAGATGATGATGATGATATAATAATAAGCGAAACCCAGTTATGGATAGATGGATGGCTTATTTTGCTCCTCTTTTATGGGACCGGAGGCCAGGGCGTGGACGCTGTGATGCGTAGAGTTGATTTTTTAGAACCACTACGCTACTCGGGAGTTCGCGCGTTCGTCGGAGACGAGAGAAAGAACGCGCCTTGACTTTTAGTTTCACCGGACAAAGTCCGGTCCGTGATTGATATCGCCCCATTACTATCGATCGACAGCATACTGTCCATCTTAATTGTTTGGAGTTCTTCACGTGAGATTGTTTCCTTTTCTTTTTTGATAAAAGGGTCTTTCTTCTCGCATCTCCGTCTCCACTGACCTCCTACAACTGTATTTCGCGAATATCCACGTTCTGCACTTCTCCACGATCATCTCCTTTTCGTTCTACTGAACAAACCAACGTAGAAATCTACTAGAATCCATCAGTCTCCGTACCTTCTTTGCACAATAGAATGCCTTCTGAATTCGTCGACGAGAAGTTGCCCGCAGAAATTCTTGCCAAACTAGCGAGTTTTAGAGAGTGAGTACTGTTTTATAGTGTTTCTAGTGTACTGCTTAGACCATTTACCTCCCCCATGTTTCAGATTTGACAAATTTTGTGATGTAATCTTAGAAGGCGACAGTAGCTCGAAGGACAAGTCCGAGCCAACCTCATCAACCTCCGTTCGGGCTCATAAACTTGTTCTGGCCGCTGCTTCTCCGTACTTCAGGTAACTGACTACCGAAACCCAAGTTTAATGATGTAAATTGGCTACACTTGTTGAATGTTTCGATTCCTCGGACCGGCCTTAGGTTTAAAAATTTCTTCGACACTTCGTCTATGGGTGTTATTTGGGGCCCTGATCCCAAATCTGATGTCCGTTTCCCGAATTTCGGCCGAGGACCACCCATATCGTAAATTCGGTGATCTGGTCAAAATCCCCGATTTGGCTAGACCTTTATTTAGGTAGATTATTTGGAATGCTGATCACGAACGCTGATGGCTATTTCTCAATTTTCGATCGATTTTGGCAGATGCAGGTAGGTACTCCTCCACGCCTCAACCCTGACACTACCAGCACGCCATCATTATTCACATAAATCAATGACAAGTAGTCCACTATCAAAACCTGCGGAAGCCGTTCACTTCTTATCAAAACCCAATGGTGACACACCCAACGATTCCGTCTAACTAGGTAACCCTGTTTCTGTAGTCCTCGTAGCTTCCTCCTTTTAAGTCTATCATACTCTTTAGTTTATACATTTTTATTTGGTTTTGTGCTTTGTGTTATCCCTTTGCTTTGTTGTGGTTGCATGTCCCGATTACATGTAATAAACAATAACAATAACAAATATATCCGGCCGAAATGGGGAGAAATTCGGAAAGCCAAAATCATGATCGCAGTCAACATGCAATTGAGCCAAACTTAAAATTTTGGCCTGACCACTCAAATCGGCAATGGGTGTTCCTCCTTCGAAATTCGGAAAATGGATGTCGGACTAGTGATCAGCGCCCCAAATCACCTCAATTGGCACAGTTTTAGCGAAAATTGATTTGCTGAGCCAGAGCCGGACGTTGGAGTTGGAGCTTTCAACAGGTTCCAATTTAAAAGAACATGCTGATTATCTTTTCATTTTGAGCTTCTGCTCTCGAACAGTACCATATTTCAAAATTTGAAGAATAGAATATAGAAAGCGATCTCGAAATCATAGCACAGTAAAATTAAAGTGGACGGGATTGATAATGACATTCACGATGCGCCATGCACTCGCCTTCCAAACAACCGAACAGTGAAACCGTAGTTAGTCCATTGCGGCGCTTTCTCGGGGCAGGTGCTGTATAAATGGGGTTTTCGTGTGCATATTGAGTATTATTGATTTATTGACATTGAGCGAGGAAAGCCGTGCATTTTCCTGAGAATTTGGTACATCAGCATTTAGCGAAGAATTAAGAATAACTCAAAATCCCTCAAGTCTGAGGCGGAATGGTAGTATGGTTGAAAATTATTTTGTAGAGTTTTGTCGAAGTTTACCTACCAAAACTTTCACAGCCTCGGAGTTTGTGATGTTTTGTTAAATATTTCATGATCTTGTTCGAGATTGATAGCTAGAAGTTAGGGTGACTAAAGAAATACAGTTAACGGTTCTCATCATGTTTTTTGTTGTTACTGATATTCTCAGTTTTGTGACTGATTGCAGAAAGACGTTCTCAAGTTGCAGTTATGAGAATTCCAACGAGATCCGTATAGTTGTGGAAGTGAGGATCATTTTATCATTGTTTTTGAATTCTTCAAGTTAGAAGTGATTCGAAACGAGGAGGGTCTAAGCAATAATCTCCAGTAAATAACCTTCACAGATTTAAATCTTAATATTTAGGGTATCGATGGTAAAACTCTGAGGGTGTTGGTGGACTTCATGTACACCGGCCGCATAGTTATCAATGAGAACAACGTCCGTGCCCTGTTTGGCGCTGCCGAAATCCTACAACTCGACTGTATTCGCAATGAATGTTTAAGGTAATTTACAGGGTGCGCAAAAATTACCCAGAATAAAATATCACATTGTAACTTCAACAAAAATGTACATCTGACAATGAAACTTAGTGTACAGTTTCCTTATTCCCATACTAATAGAAAAGTATCAAGTTCGTTCAAAGTGGCCCTCTATGTTACGGACACATGGCCTCAGACGAGTAGCGAACCCATAACTCATGGCACGGAGGTAATCTTCTACTATATCGTTCTTTGCCTCAGCCAGGGGAGCTTCCAGTGGAGTCAAATTTTTGTGTTGTGTAGAGGAATTCTCGCTCCCAGTAAGTGATCAGAAAAGAGACTAAGGCGGTTCGAATCCCGTGAGTTTAGAGGTCAGCCATCTTGCGCTGTGCGGCGTGGGACAGCAAAATTATGAGTCGATGATTGCTGATCTTTCTCGATTTGGCTTCGTCATTAGCACATTGTGAACTCAAATGAACTCAGGCTTGGAATACATTCGAGTTTAGTGTAAACGTACCCACTACTCCAATATTAGGGTGAAAGCTTAGTTCTAAAAGTTCTTATCAATTGCGCCAAACGAATAACTCGTGGCACGCAGGTACTCCTCATCGAAATCATTCCATGTGTTTGTTAACGGTGCTATGAGAGGCAGTAAAGTTGCATATCAGATAGAGCACACTTTTTTTGAAAACCTACTAGACTAAAAAAATCAGGTTCGCAGTAACATTGAAGAAAATTGAGGTAAAAATAGCAGTACGACCAGAGAGGTGTAGACTGATGATGGCCGATAGTTTCAAATTTTGTTTTGCTATTACCGCTGTGCAAGCATTCAAGCGCTCAAACTTTTACAGCATTTGCATGTAGTATAGATGTATAACATGTTCCAATATGAAAGTCAGAATCCAGTTCTGCCAGTAGTTGTGGCCTGTGATGTATTTTCCGGGTAATTTTTGCGCACCCTGTAGTTCAGAAAAAACACGTCGTTTCTTCAAACCTCCTATTCCTGGGTTTCGCATTTTACTTGATCTTAACTTTTTATTGAAATTCTTGATCTATCCAACCTTCGCAGGTATCTCATAGAACACCTGAGCATATCGAATTGCATGGAATCAGCTGCCTTTGCAAAAACACATAGTTGTATTGAACTGGACGATGCTGCGGTCTCGTTCGCAGGGCAACATTTCGGGTTCGTTGTGCTCATTTTCTTTCATATTGTAGTGATGGTACAGGGTTCACTGCAAAAATTGCGAACCAGTCGGGAGTCGGACCCGCTCCTCGAGTCGACTGTTTTTTCAACAGGTGGGTCAGTCATCTAAGCCGATAGCCGGACTTGGAACTGTACCTGAAGGCAATTCTACTATTGGCTCGAATTCCATCTAGGAAAGAGCGGATGACCGATTCATTTTGAAAGGGTAGCTGGCTGCCCTTAGGTGTAGTGGTTAACTCGGCGGCGTTGTGGATTTATCGAGATTCTGGTTCGAATCCCGTCCGAATTGTGATTTTTTCGTTGATCCTAGCATCATCACCGCAACTACTACTATACAAAGCACCAATCTCCAAAAACTCGGCAATGAATTACGGTTTACTCATAACGGACTTTCTTATGCAAAACTATCCTACATTATGGTTATTTCCCTCTTCTGCCACTCAGTTTTCTTTTGAAGATTACTGCCATATATGATTGAAGTAGACTTGTGTTAACTATATTGGTCCATCGTAAAAATTACCGCTGAGGAGGGGTTCGAACCCGTCCTGATTATCAAATTTTAAAGTCGGGTTTTCTTTACCTAATAGATCGTAACCTACTCTGGAGCAAGTAAAGCCTTTTGGGATTTCAGGAAGCTTGTTGAAAGTGGAGCACTGTTGTTGATGGATGAGTCCAGTTTCCTCCATTTCATCTCTGATGATCGTCTTAATCCAAAGGTATAGTTGTCAAGGCTCAGAGCATTGTTAGAAATATAAAAGGCGAGGAAAGAGGTAAAATTACGGCAATGAACTGTGATCTAGGACAAGTCTATTCAATGCCTAAGTCAGTGTCTCAACCTTTCCCTAATTTATGCTACCAATTTGCCCGATCCCAGCGGATGTAAAGTCTGGCCAGCCCTATGCGAGGTTCGGTCAACTCTGTGGGTGGAATTCTGCCTAAAACTTAACTGAACGTTTAACTTATCCAAGATCTGGGGGTGAGGGGGTCAGTATAGAGGCTATTTCTGTTGCTTCGTTTTTAAAACGTATATGCCATATTTACCTAATTGCGTCAACCAATTATTCTTTTGTTCACTTTGACGTTCGACACGGGAGAAGCTCGAAAGCTTACAATCTTGTAAGTTCCGTTGCCAGACTTTTCTAATTCCATGGTGAGGACGCGGTATTCGAGGCTGTAATCAACTGGGTTAAGCACGATTCATCAAGACAGGCGTCACTGCCGAAGTACGTTGGTCCGCTTCGCTTCCTGTTGTCCGAATTATTTTTCGTTTTTCTGTTATTTTTTTAATCAGAATAATCCCATTGCTCTTAGTGTTCTTTCCGGAATTCGCCTGCAGTTAATGTCACGCGAATTTCTACTGGATCGTGTTTATACTGAACCTATGGTATGTGCCTCTTCTGCGAGTGTAAAATTTCATTTCAACTGCATTTCCATAATTATGGCAGATACAAGGATCTCCCGCCTGTATGGGGATGCTTGGCACCGTTTTCCACGACATGTTGAGCGAAAACAAGAGCTCACGCGTTCATGAGAATGGGTATGGTCCTCGCCAAACTAAGGTAAATGTGTACATTCTATGGTATACGGGAAGCAAAGCCTCAATCTCTTGCGAATTCTCCGCTTTCTGATTCAAAATCACTACGGTTCTACCTGGCTGGGAACCAATGGCGTTCGTTTTCTTTTCAGATGATATTGATTGCCGGGGGACGATCTAATGACTGTTCATTTCTCGCAGATGTGAACATTTATGACCCATGTTCTAAGCAGTGGACTTCAGGTAGGTGGAACTGGTCTTCTTGGAGTGTTTATGATCATTGTCGAAAATCACATTAGTGAAGAAACGGGTGAGGTGTACAGTTGTATTGCTCATCGCCTGGATTTCCTGAACTGTCATATTTTAGCCGCACCACTGCTACGCGCTCGATATAATTTCGGCATGGCAACGGTCGGTGATTCAATCTATGCTGTTGGTGGAGAAGACGCTTCTGGTATTCGTCAATCTGTAGAGATTTACGACGCGCAAAGGTATCCATATTATTCGTCTGTTCCGCGTCCGATTCTCGATGAGTGTCTTCCTTTATACCTCTTGAAATTGCTTATTATTGAGCTTCGACCAAAATGGTCATGATTGTTTCATTCAGCTCACGTTACAGGAATGCTGCCGTAGTCGAAGTTAGGAAGGTTGAAAATACATTTGACAAACTGTTCGCTCGAAATCATTTCGTTCTACAGAAGATATCATTCTGTGTACCATAAGAACGGGAAGTGCAAAAAAATACTAGAACCATACTGTAGCATATTACTGCAGATGCAGGCCACAAATCACCCTCAGATGCATAAATGAGCGGTGGATTAACTTTATCCTAGGGACCCCCTCGGGTTCATGGGACAGAACTGATATCGCCTTTCGATACAAAGGCCTTTATGCCGATGCTCTCCCAGTGATCTAGATAGCGTGGTCCGCCTGACTCTAACCAGTTACTCCTTACCCATACGCCCTATACCCGTCAACTTGACGCGCAAACGAAACAACTAATCTAATATACCATTTTATCACTCTTCCGTGTTCAAAAGTAACATTCCTCATCTTCATTAGAAATTCGTGGCGAGCTGGACCGGAAATGCGGCATAGTCGTTGTGGTCTTGGAGTAACAGCTCTCAATGGGGCACTATTCGCTGTGGGTGGCAAAAGTGCCAACAACTTAGCCATGGGTGAAGTTGAGATGCTGGATCCAAAACAAGGTACGGTGCAAATTCTGTGCCATACACATTTCTGTTGTTCAATAAGCCTGTACAGAGTAGTAATTCCTTTTAGGGAAATGGATATCTTTGCCGTCAACGATGAGTTCGCGAGCTTATCTTGGACTAGCAGCTGTCAATGGTCTCCTTTACGCTGCGGGCGGCCAGTATGAAAGCCAAATTCTCAATTCGGTACTTTTCAATTACCAGCGTTTCACGAGGTTTCTAATTTGTGACGTTCAGGTGGAGGTGTACGATCCTCGAGCATGCCGCTGGACGACTGCTCAACCGATGCTTAAGAAACGCAACTTTACAAGTGCCACGGTCTTTCGCGATCAAATCGTTGTTGTCGGCGGCGTCGATGATAGTAAAATGTGTCTTACATCCGCTGAGGTTAATCCTCATATTCGAAATTTTTTGACCTAATATTGTCAGCAGCCCCTATTTTTGAGAATACTATCACACATACACCCGGACGATCGAGCGATTGATCCCGGTCCGGGCTAGCCAACCATTCCATCCCTTCAGGGTCGGGTAAATTGATAGCAAACTTGTCTGGGAAGGTGAAGACACTGATATGGTATAGCTAAGTCATTGTATAGGCGTAATACGCATTCACTTCTATTTATTTATTTGAAGGGATTTGAACTGAACCCAAATGTGGTAGTGCGTTTTGAGGTAACTGGTCAACGCCGACGCCTTTACCTTTTTACCTTTACCACATATTAGCTCGTGCTTTGCTACTTTGGTAGCTTTCAGTTATGAATTAAACAATTCGATTGCCTGGAGTTGGAGATTTCAGGATAGTTCGAAAGTTATGTTAAAATTCCTCGTGAGCATGTTTTACTACCTGAAACATGGCAAATATATGAAGTAATCTTTTGAAACATTATAGTCAGGCCCCTGCTAGAACCTTTTCTAAAGCGTTCCACTGTTTCATGATCATTATTAATTGCCGACAAATTTTTTTAATACAGTTGCTGTTGTCTTTGATCTGTTATCTTAAAAAAATTGATCGTGAGTCCCATTTATATCATTTCAACTTGATTTGAGATGTTTGCTCCTAGATGTTAACCGACAATGGCTGGGCGTTCCTTCCTGAGATGTCACAACCTAGGGAAAGCCCTGGCGTCGTCAATGTTGATGGTAAGAAGCTCCATCTAGAAGCTGAACCACGCATTATTATGCAGCTACCTCTGCGACGATTTATTCGAAGTCAGTTTTCGATTTTGTTAATGTGTTTCCTTTTCAGGTTCACTTTTCGCTTTTGGTGGTTGGGCCGGTGGAAAATTTCTCTCATGTATAGAATACCTGGATTTTAATTCGAGTCAATGGGAAATGTCGCAGGCACGTTTTCCTTGCCTTTTTGTTCTCTTTTTCGCCTTTTTGGGGCTGCGTTTGTGGAATTTCCGTCATTTTCATAGTTTGGGATGCCACGGACGAATAGCTACTTTGGAATCGCTCTCTTCCCATGAGCCCTATACATTGGAAGCATCCAATCTTAAGAGCCTTTACGTTGATGCTACTCAAGCATATCAAGGCGAGGACAGCCTGTATCAAAATTTTAATCACATACATTTTGTTCAATAACATATCTGCCTAATTTGATGTTACTCAGAATTTGCTCTTTTTGCGTGTTATGTTTGTTGTAATACATCCCGCAGTCGCAGTATTTTCATTCTCTTGTATTTTCGAGTGTTTCCCTAAGTTTTTCATCAATGAACTCTTAGAGAATTTGAAAGATGGACTTATGTCAAAAACCTTATGTTATGTCAAAGCCAGGAGTGAACAGCACATCGGGAATCGATTGGGAGGATTACAGTATTTGACATTTTGCAAAAATATTCCAAGGAACTGCCTAGCGGATTACTTGCGGTTTTAGATACCTCGTTTCTGACATAATCTCTTGAAATGAGAAAAAGGAACGGATGTTTTTGGCCTAGAGGGAAATGTGGGATCGGGCGTAGAGTATATAGACGAGATTACATCTACATGGGTTACCCAATCAAAGGTAATGCGATCGGCGCTGATCAGTCCTCCAGAGAATGATCCACGCAGTCGCGTTCCATTCGTAGAGGCATGGTGAACTCGCAATGGCCCGACTCCATGGGTTCCTGTTGAAAGGCTGCCGCATAGTCAAAGTATTTAGCGTCCCACACAAGTCTGGTAACAGTAGTTCGCGAAAAGATATGTCACCTTGTATTTTTAGATACAGATCGGTGAAACCAAAAGGAATTTTATTTCAGTTGACAGTTTTAATAACTCTTATTGAAAATACACTAATATGTGCCCTTTTTGGGAATTCTAGATTTTAAAAAAATTCAACTCATTTTCATATGCATTTTCAAACGAATATATCTTAGGAACCAGTGAGCTTCTTCTTGTACTGAAGTGAGTATTCTGATAGAACATGATTAGCTTGTTCTTCTAGGCTATGAATTTCAGTTTCAACACATTAATAAACCATAGAATTTTTTTGTGTGAATTTTTTCATGGTCAAAAAATGGTGAAATCATGGGACAATCTTTCATGTAAAATTTCATATACTAGTAACCAGCAGATGAAATACTATCAAATTAGAATATGTGATTGCATATGATTTTCTCTTTCCCACGCATATCTAACTTTGGAAAATAGCCGTCTGATTACTGAGAAAATAGCTAATGAAATTGCATTTACACAAGCGGCCGTTTTACGAATTCCCGGAGGTCATTCGACTCCAGATTTCTCTAGCGCAAAGTAGACTTATTGCTTGTTGGGTACTTAACAGCTAGCAAAATGATTCCCGCTATCGTTCAGAAAATCATCTGTTGTTGTATGCATCACTATCCCGCCACCGTACGTTGCGCGGGTTTGTGCCCCATTTTCTCTCGGTCCAACTAGAAAACGATTTTCTGAATAATAGCGGGAATTATTTTGCTACCTGTTAAGTACTCAACAAGCAACAAGTCCACTATGCACTAGAGGAATCTGGAGTCGAATGCCCTCCGGGTGTTCGTAAAACTGCCGCTTGTGTAAATGCAACTTCATTGGCTGTTTTCTCTGTAATCGAACGGCTATCCTCCAAAGTTAGATATGCATGGGAAAGAGAAAATCATATGCTATCACATAGCTCAGGTTGATAGTATTTCATCCGCTGGTTACTGATATATGCAATTTTATATGAAAGATTGTCCCATGATTTCACCATTTTTTGAGCATGAAAAAATTCACACAAAAAATTCTATGGTTTATTAATGTCTCGGAACAAAAATTCATAGCCTATAAGAACAAGCTAATCATGCTCTATCAGAATATCGCCACTAGACAAGCAGAAGCTCAGTGATTCCTAAGATACATTCGTTCAAAGATGCATATGAAAATGAGTTCAACATTTTTAAAAAAAATCTAGAATTTCTAACAAGGGCACGTATTAGTGTATTTGCAATAATAGTTATTAAAACTGTCAACTGGAATAGAATTCCTTTTGGTTTCACCGATTTGTACCTAAAAATGCAAGATGACATATCTTTTCGCGAACTACTGTATCTACCCGACCTGGATGGATGGAAATCAGAGTGAGCCAGGTCGTGGATCGATAGCGCGACCATGCTGGTGGCAGTAGCGCCTCTTACCACTGTACTATATGAACCCATCTTTACCTACTCTTCACATGTAGCACTGTCAATTCATTAACACCTAGTGAAAAGCCTATACATGTCTCTGAGAACTCGTTACGCGAAATTTCGCTAAGAATTTTAAACGATTCAGAACGACTCAACATCTAAAACAATAACCAGCACAGCTTCAATTGATTATTCCGCTCTTCGTAATGACACGAATGCAAACAACAGTTGCAGTCACCCGACATGTGTGGCCCTCCCTTGAAAATTTTGCATCCGATTCTAAGGTTGTAGCTATAGACTATCGACGACAGAATATGAGTTATTATATTCTTCGGTCAGAATTTTGATTTTTTTTTGAAAATAGAAATAGGTTCCATGCTCAATGTCCTCAAGTACCCCCGTAGGCGAAGTCTCAACGGAAAATTTCAATCGATACCGGCCCCTTGGCGTCGTAACCTCCAGCACCTGCCTATTATCTACCTTCCATGGCAACAACAAAATGATATGAAATTTTGTGTGGAAAAAAAGGAACTCGCAATGGTAAGCTAAAGGGCCAAATTTGAGTTTTTAAGTCTGACCATGTGAGGGGCAATAGGACAAATAGAACTTAGGGCTCGTTTAGACATGGGGCGGCGCGCGGCGCGACCTAGTGCAAAAGATGCAAATCGACCATACCGTAGGAATTCGCACGCTATGGTCGACTTGCATCTTTTGCATTGGGTCGCGCCGCGTACCGCCCCACGTCTAGACGAGCCCTTACTCTGACTCCACAGATTTTACCTAGTTCGCCGGAATTTCACGTACATGGTTTTTTTTCTAAAAGGCGCTGAGGATGTACTGACAGCCGTTTTCTGCACAGCCCGTACTGCTGAATAACTCGGCGGGGGTCAGATCGGTTTGGGTGGTCCTCAGCCGAATCTCGAAAATCGAGAATCGGAATCGTGATGCAAAATATCCCTCTAGGCGGAGTTTCAGCTCAGTCTGCGTTTTTGACCTGATCACAGTACAGTATCCGACATGCCGCAATGATAAAGCGATGGAAGCGGCACTTTTTCGCGTCAAAACAGCCGTTTATGTTAAACTCTTTGAAGTGATTCCTTCGTAAGAATAAAAGTACATATTTGAGCTCAGCACCCCGAGCTCTATCTTTCCATATACATTCCTCTATTTCTCCATAAATAAATAAATAAATTTATCTTTTTCTCCAAATTTATCCTTTTCTTCTTTGTTAATCTTGTTTCCAAACGATTTGCCAACAGCACCGTTGTTGGAGTTTGCGCGTCGTGGACCCCCAAAAACGCGCTTCTCGACACGAAAAGCGCCGTTTCTTCGTTCCGACAGTCCGGCAGTGTACTCGATGATGTCACCGAAATGTGTGGTCCTCAGCCGTAATTTAGAAATGGACATCGGATTCACAAACAGCGTCCCAACATCATCGGTGGGTGAAATATTATCGAAAAATAATTTTTCTGACCAAATCAGATCTGCGCAGTCGGAACGTTTAACAAATGCCATAGAAAAAAATTGGTTTGAGGGTGCAGCTTGAGGAAATTTTTCCGAGGCGTTGCTTTTCATAGAAACCTGATCTGATGGATTTTCAATGAGCACATAACTGGAAATTTTTTGGGGTCACCTAATTGGAAAGTGAGTCTTGCGACATCCATGGGCGTAATGTTGATACTCCCTTTGTATTTTTTCACCAAATCTTTTGCTAAGAAGTAGAACACATATCTGATCTCAATAATCACTCAGAACGAGAAAGACATTCTGTCCAGGTTCCTTACCGCCAGATACACATCAAACCGTGGTCGTCGAGATTGATGGTAACTCTTAACCTCTGTCCTGTCAGAAAAGAAAAATAATAAATTAACAAAATTCCCACCAGCTTGGCAGTCAGATAAAATCGATGGGTTGGCGCTGTGGTCCGTTTTACTTGGCTCAGTGCAACGCAGGTTAGTGTCATCAGCAGCCTAACTGATGACATTGCAAAGATCAGCTCGTAGTATGTACCTGAAATAGAGAAATCGTTGGAAAAGCAGCCTGAATGCGAATCCATGCTTATATTTGGCTAAAGAATTAGGTTTTTGGTGAAATTGGATTGATTGCCTCAACAACCGCCTGAAAATCCGAAGTAAACCCTCGGGGAAAAGCACAAAGTTCGATTCCAAACTCATCTTTCTTCATCTCTCTACCAAACTCGCAATCTTTAAATGGCAGGCTCCTGTTTATTCCGAACGGGAAACGGAAAATCATGTAAACTTCGCCTAGAAAAGTAAATTACCGAGAAGAACCCACACTGCTTCGGTCGCGTTCCAGCGAAACCATTCGGAGGAGAAATTGAGCAGACGTAGAGGAAGCAGACGATTTATAGTGATAGAATGAAGAGCTTTATGTAAACCTAAGCGCGTAAGTTGCCGAATAGCGGTGAGACCTAGAAGAAGCATCACTTCGATGGCTTACCGTACAATTTGGTGGCGCGCGTCGTACAGTGGTAAAAGGCACGAGTGCGTCGACGTGCCCTCAGGGGACCGATCAAAACGGCATCTTTACTTTTACCTTACCTTGACGCGGCTAGGAGAAGTGTGTTCAAGAACTCACCTTTTCTGAGGCGAGCGAAGAAATGAGAGTGAGGTCGGGGGTCAAGAGAATACAAAAGTAAGCTTTGAATTTCGAGTATAAAATGATCTATACATACTTTCTAGAACACGCATCGAAGGGCATCTAATTAGACAATATGCCCGCTAAAACTCACTTCATCACTACTGAATCCAGTTCTGCTTTTCCTACTGTTTGTTCTCGTTTAGAGCACCACTTCGAAAGTTCAACATGTAGGTATAAGTATTTCACTACGATCTTACATACTGCGTGCAGTTTTTTCCGCAGTTGGATGGCTAAGGAACTCGACGTTGTTGAATGCTTAACGTACCACCTTATGGACAGTAGGCGGAGTTCTTTTGCTTAGGAGGGTCGCGGGTGCTAGTGGCAGGATGCGCTACTGACACCTGCACGGTCCAGCGATCGACGTCCGCTAGGGATAACCAAGCCTTCCACCCCTCCCGGGTCGGGCAAATTTGTGCCAGACTTATCTGGGATGGTAAAGATACTGACTTGATATAAATAAATAAGTAGAACAGGCAACCTCGAAGAGCTGATTGGTTCCGAGTCAAGATCAATCACTCGACCGTGTGGGTGTCAGGAGCGCATCTTGCCTACACATATACCGGTGGTAGGTATCCATACTATATAATAATGGAAACCCAGTTGTCTTGGATGGTTGGATGGCTTTTTGCTTGGCTTTTATGCGGACGGAGGCCAGAGCGTGAACGCTGTGATGCGTAGGGTTGATTTTTTAGAACCCCTACGCTACTCGGGAGTTCTCGCGTTCATCGAAGACGAGAGAAAGAACGCGCCCTGGCTTCTAGTTTCACCGTACAAAGTCCGGTGCGTGATTGATGGCGCCCGATTACTATCGATCGACAGCATGCTGTCCATCTGAATCATCTGGTATTCTTCTCCTGAGATCGTTTTCCTTTTTTCTATTTGATAAAAGGCCCTTTCTTCCCGCTTCTCCTCCACTGGCCTCCTTCAACTGTAGTTTGTGAAAATCCGCGTTCCGCACTTCTCTTCGATCGAGTCATCTTCGTTCTTCTGAGCAAACAGACGGAGAAATCTACTAGAATCCATTTCATCTCCGTACCTCCGCTGGACTGAAGAATGTCTTCTGAAATCGTCGACGAGAAGTTGCCCGGTGAAATTCTCTCCAAACTAGCGAGCTTTAGAGAGTGAGTAATGTTTTATAGTGTTTCTAGTGGACTGCTTGGACCACTTACCTCCTCAATGTTTTAGATTTGACAAATTTTGTGACGTAATATTAGAAGGCGACAGTAGCTCGAACGACAAGTCCGAGCCAACCTCATCAACCTCTGTTCGGGCTCATAAACTTGTTCTGGCCGCTGCTTCCCCGTACTTCAGGTAACTGACTACCGATACCCACGTTTAATGATGTAAATTGGCGGCACTTGTGAGCTGTTTCGATTCCACGTACCGGCCTTAAGTTAAGAACATTTCTTCGACACTTCGTCTATGGGTGTTATTTGGAGCCCTGATCCCGAATCTGGTGTCCGTTGCCCGAATCTCGGCCTAGGACCACCCATATCATTGAATTTGGCGATCTGGTCAAAACCCCCGATTTGGCTAAATCTTTGTCTAGGTAGGTTATTTGCAATGCTGATTACGAACGCTGATGACATTTTCTCAATTTTCGATTAATTTCGGGAGATTCTGGTAGGTACTCCGCGCTTCCACCCTGCCCCACCCTCACGCCGTCGTTACTCACACAAATGTGTTCGTAATGGCCGAAATAGGGCGAAAATCGAAAAGCCAAAATCAAAGCCAATATCATGATCGTTATCAGCATGCAGCGAGTTTTGAACGAAACCTGAAATTTTGGTCTAACCACGAAAGAAAAAATTCTGTCGCCTCAATATTTCAAAAAACACGGGGAAATTCAGAGAAAATTGGTTATAAAACGCCTAGGACGCGGACCCGGGCCAGGTTCAAGCGTGAGGTTCGATTTCTGCAAAAAATTTACGACCCCCCTCTGTTAGTGACGGTCCCAGTACGACCCCCCCCCTTGTTACACAGGCTTGATCTGAGAGCAAATATTTTGTAATGAACATTCACTTTTCCGATCTCTGAAAGAAGCGAACAAAAATTTTCAGGAGAGAAATGGGCGAAGAAGGATCGGCGAAACAATGGAAGCATCTTCTACTAAAAATGGAAGGATAGAAATGGAGATCAAGAGAGCGATCGATTTTGAATTAGCACTTGATAAAAAAATAAAGATAAAAACTTGACTGGCATATTCCATACATATCAAACAATACTACACAAATTATCAGCATATTTTACAATTGAAACGCGACCGATTTCGCCGCGTTACTCTTCGGAAGCAGTGGCAGTGGAAAAATAAAATTTTTCAGGAAGGACTGGACGTATCGCAATAAAACTCACCACACTATAAAATCGAATTTTTCCTCAACATCGGTGAAAAAATCAGACTCGAAAATCACGTTCTTGGTGAACAGGGTAGGTTCGATTTAGCTTCGATTTTCGCCTGAAATCGAAGCAAAATCGAACCTACCCTGTTCACCAAGAAGAACGTGATTTCGGAGAACAATTTTTGAACGCAAGATAGCCTGAGTTTTCTAGTTTCAAACACCGTTTACAGATTGATAAAGCTCCAAAAACTGACAGAGCTATAACTGTTTAACAGACATCACTGCTGGTTCAGTGCAGCACGTCGCGCGGCGACCGATTTCGCCGCGTTGTTCTTCGCTAGCAGTGGCAATGGAAAAAATAAATATTTTTTAGGAAGGACTGGACGTACTGCAATGAAACTCCACATAATATAAATTCGAGTTTTCTATTATTACCGGAGCAAAATTCAGACTCGAATATAACTTTCTTCCCGGTGAACAGGGTAGGTTCGATTTTGCTTCGATTTCAGGCGAAAATCGAAGCTAAATCGAACCTACCCTGTTCACCAAGAAGAACATGATTTTCAAGTCTGATTTTTTCACCAATGTTAAGGAAAAACTTGAATTTATGGTGTGTAGAGTTTCACTGCGATAAGTCCAGTCGTTCCTGAGAAACATTTGATTTTTCATTGCCACTGCTTCCAAAGAACAACACGGCGAAATCGGTCGCCGCGCGACGTGCTGCACTGAACCAGCAGTGATGTCATTTAAACAATTATAGCTCTGTCAGTTTACGGAGGTTCGTCGAACTATAAACGGTGTTCGAAACTAGAGGATTTGTTCTACCTTCCGTCAGAAAAATGTTCCTGGAAATCACGTTCTTCTTGGTGAACAGGGTAGGTTCGATTTTGCTTCGATTTCAGGCGAAAATCGAAGCTAAATCGAACCTACCCTGTTCACCAAGAAGAACATGATTTTCGAGTCTGATTTTTTCACCGATGTTCAGGAAAAACTCGAATTTATAGCATGTGGAGTTTCATTGCGATACATTAACTCCTTTCTGAAGAATACCCAATTTTTCCACTGCCACTGCTACCGAAGAACAACGCGGCGAAATCGGTCGCGTGGTTCTTCGTAAAATATGCTGATTTTGTGTAGTATTTTTTGATATGTATGAAATATGTCAGTCAAATTTTTATTAGGTGCTAAATCAAGATCGGTCGCTTTCTTTTTCTCCATTTCTATCCATCCATTTGTAGAAGAAGACGCTTACATCGTTTCGCAGATCTTTCTTCGTCCATTTCTCTCCTGAAAATATTTGTTTGCTCCTTTCAGAGTTCGGAAAAGTAAGTGTTCGGTAGCTAAATTATCTAAAAACAATAAAGGCACTTATATGTTATTTGAATTCCTTTGTGTGTTGTAATAGGTAAGCGTTATTTTTCTGGTTATTAGAAAACCATACGGATGCACACGGTTCCTCGCCTCTTTTGTCCACATCTTCTTCTTACATTTCAAAAAATGAAATGGGTGAGGAAATTATAGTTTTCTTTTCCCATAAATGTGCTAATATTAATTAGCACTTATGCGAAGGCAAAATTCCTTATATGACTGCACTAGTCAGAAAGTAAACAAAAACACGTAAATATTTGAATAGAAATGAATAATAAAATTGGGATAAATTAATGCTGCGCACAACCAGAGTACTGATTTCTTACACTCCTAAAAAAACGACCCATCCGATACGACCCCCCACTCGATGCGAGCCAAATACGACCCCCCAGCTTCGATTCTCGAACCTCAAGCTTGACCCTGACCCGGGCTGACTCATTCACGAGCACAGCTGGATCAGCTTCCATTGGGCTCAAGAGCGACATGCTCCCTGCTCCGCCATTATTTTCGACCTTCAAGCGCATTGCAGGGAATCGATTATCGTTTTTTTGAGTATCACTTTTACAACGGTTCCATGATGTTCTCTGTTTGTTGTCGGTTTTTTTGGTTCGCGCTTTGGATTTCATTTCCCACAACTGCCTTGTGCAGCCTATTGAATGAATAAATAAATAAAAATCGGAAAACGGATATCGGACTTGTGATCATCGCCCCAAATCACCCCATTTATGCGACGCTTCAGCAAAAATTATTGAGCCAGAGCCGGTCGTTGGAGTCGGAACTTTTAACAAGTGCCATGTTGACTTTCGAAAAAGTTCTCAGTAAGAGCAGGAATATTACGAAGAATTTTCTAGCGAGCATGTTTCGCAGTACATACTGTTTATCTTTTCATTTTGTGCTTCTGCACTCTAACAGTACGAAAGTTTAAAATATGAAAAATAAAATATAGAAAGCGATCTCGAAATCACAACTCAACAAAGTAAAGTGGACGGCGTTGATCATGACACTTAGGACGCGCCATGCACTCGCCTTCCAAACATCATACAGCACCTCTCCTGAGAAAGTGTTGGGATGGGCCAAATACGCTATCACTATGCATCGAACAAGCATAGTGATAGCGTATTTGGCCCATCCCAACACTTTCTCAGGAGAGGTGCTGTATAAATGGGGTTTTCGTGCGCAGATTTGGTATTATTGATTTATTGACATTGAGTGAGAAAAACCTTACATGTTTCTAAGAATTTGCACTATCAGGAATTAGCCAAGAATTAAGAACAATTCAAAATCGCTCATGTCCGAGGCGGAATGGTTGTAAGGTAGAAAATTGTTTTGTATGGTTCTGTCCATGTTTACCTCACGAAAACTTCCCCCACCCCCGAATTCGCGACGTTTTTAGATGTTCCATTTTCTTGTTCAAGGCTGATATGTAGCTAGAAGTTGGGGTGGCTAGATAAATACAGTTCTTAGTTTTCATCATGTTTTTTGTTGTTATTGATATGCTCAGTTTTGTGACTGATTGCAGAGAGACGCTTTCAAATGACTGTTGTACGAAACAAACAACAACCAACAAGATCCGTATAGTTGTGGACGTGAGAATCATTTCACCATTGTTTTTGTATTCTACAAGTTACAACTGTATGGAAACGACGAGGCTCTAAGCAATAATCGTCAATGAATAACCTTCACAAATTTAAATATTTACATTTAGGATATTGATGGTAAAACTCTGAGGGTGTTGGTGGATTACATGTACACAGGCCGCCTAGATATCGATGAGAAGAACGTCAAGGCCCTGTTCGGCGCCGCCGAGATCCTGGAACTCGACTCGGTTCGTAGTGAATGTACAAGGTAAGGTTTAACGGAAACAGTCCAGGAACAGTCGTTTTTTCAAACCCCCTGTTCCAGGGTTTCGCATTTTACTTGATCTTTGCCTTTTATTGGAATTGTTGATCTATCCAACCTTCGCAGCTATCTCATAGGACACCTTGGCTTATCGAATTGGATGGAAACAGCTGCCTTTGCAAAAACACATAATTGTACTAAACTGGACGATGCCGCGGTCTTGTTCGCACGACAACATTTCGGGTTCGTTGTGCTCATTTCCTTTTATATTGTGGTGATGGTACTACGATCATTGCGAAAATTGTGGCTCACTCGGAAGTCAAACCCGTCTCTCGAGCCGACTGCTTTTTCAACAGTTCGGTCAGTCATCTCAGCCGGTAAGCCGGACTTAGAACTGTACCTGAAGACAATCCTAGTACTGGCTTGAAATCCTTTTAAGAGAGCGCAGATGACCGACCCATTTGGGAAGGGTAGCTGGAGGCCCCGTGGTATAGCAGTGAACATTACGGTGTCGTGGTTTTTTTTTGAGATTCTGGTTCGAATCCAGCCCGAATCGTGATTTTTTCGGTGGTCCAGGACCATCACTGCAACTTCTATTATACATAGCATTAATCTGCAAGAAAAGGTAGAGTTCCCTTATTAAGGACATTCTTATTCAATGCTATCCTATTAGGTTGAGTCATGAGTAATCGGACATATGCGCGCGTTCGGATTCAAGATGAAATTTCTAGTTCTAGTTAGGCACTACAAATTATTATGTCACATTCGCTTTAGCAACGTTGACCACTGCTACAATGGCTCCGAAATTCATTCCATTCAAATAACGTATTTGCAACGTCATGCCTTTTCTGTCTCTATCTGGCCACTATTTGAACCAATCTTTTGAACTCTTCAACCAAATTTATAAAGAAAGTGTTATTGTTCAAGTCGTCGTCTACTGTTTGTTCTTGAACTTCTGTATTGGCTACTACGTCATAGAGAGCAAGGAGAAGTCAGGACGTCTGAGCTGAGTTGGATCTGGACCTATTGAGGAACGAAGTGTGGGCCGATCTAATCCAAAATACCCGTGAATTATCGGGCACCTTTAGTTTTCTTCAGACATCTGATGATCGAGGGCTAAAGTCGATCGGTAAGGTTAGGAAACTTGGTCGAGAGAGACCTCTGACCACTGACCTAGGGAGCGCGGGTCGCAGAGTAGACGCGGCAGTTTCTCGTCTCATTCTCAAGTACAGAAAGTACTGACTGAACAATCTAATCATTGGCGATAAGAAACGAGGGCCCTACACTGACCATTACAGCCGTGTTCAGTTGGTCGACAAATGTAGAAAGGCAAAAGACGTTCTAAAACCTGACAAGCACCCAATTTGGTGGTAATGTGCAATTTCGGAGCATTTGTAACAAGTAACAGAGAGCAACGTTACCAAAAAGAATGTGTTGGACCGTTGTATAGCGCGTTTTTCCTTCTATCGAATGGAATACATTATCGTTATATAGCACTTCTTTACTCGATTTACTTGCAGATTACTGCTATGTATAGTTGAAGTAGATTTGTGTTAATTATTGGTTCATCGCAAAAATTACCGCTGAGGAGGGTTTCGAACCTGCCCTGATTATCAAATTTTGAAGTTGGGTTTTCTTCACCTATTAGATCGTAACCTATACTGGAGCAAGTAAAGCCGTCTGGGATTTCAGGAAGCTTGTTGAAAGTGAAGCACTGTTGTCGATGGATGAATCCAGTTTCCTCCATCTCATTTCTGATGATTGTCTTAATACGAAGGTATACTCGTCAAGATCTGGAATGGTAATGAAAACGCGATAAAAAGCAAGAAAAGAAGTAAAATTACGACATGTGTGCACGGAAGTGTCTATTCGATGCCTGGGTCTGTCTCAATTTTCCGAAATTATGGTACCAATTTACTCGATTCCGGTGGGATTTAAAGTTTGGTCAGCCTTAGTGCGAGGATTGCTCAACTTTGTGTGTGCAGCTGTGCTTAGAATTCAACTGAACGTTCAAATTATCCAAAATCTGGGGATAAGGGGGCCAGCATCGAGACTATTTCTGGGGCTCCTTTCTTTTTTAAAGATATGTGCCATATTTACCTAATACTTGTTGCGTCACACAAATATTTCTCACTTCGTCTTCACATTCGACATGGGAGAAGCTCGAAAGCATACTATTTTCTATGTTCCGGCGATAGACTTTTCTAATTTCATGGTGAGGACGCGGTATTCGAGGCTGTAATCAACTGGGTTAAGCGCGATTCATCAAGACGGGCGTCGCTGCCAAAGTACGTTTGTCCGCTTTGGTTCCTTTTGCCTTAACGATTTTTCATTTTCCCGTTTTTTTTTTCAACGAAATAATCTCATCTTTCTTAGTGTTCTCATGGGAGCTCGCCTGCCGTTGATGTCACGCGAGTTTCTTCTTGATCGTGTTTATAATGAACCAATGGTATGTGTCTCTTCTGCGAGTGTGAACATTTCGTTTTAACTGCATTTCCATAAATATGACAGATACGTGAATCTGCCGCTTGTAAGGAGATGCTTGGCACCGTTTTCCACGATATGTTGAGCGAAAACAAGACCTCACGCGTTCCTGAGAATTGGTATCGTCCTCGCCAAACTCCACAGAAGAAAGCTTGTCACACGTGTAGAGGAACTCCTCGTAAGGTAGTAAATTGAAAGCAAAGCCACAGACTCTTGCAAATTCCCCACTTTCTGGTTCAAAATCACTGCGGTTTTTTTTGGTTGGAAACTAATTTCGTGGACTGTTTTGCGGTCATTATTTCTAGCAACGTGTTTGATCGTTTGATAGCGCATTTCAAGTACTTTTCAAAACCATTCGTAAACTGTGTTACTTTGTCTGCTGGAATTACTTTTCTGCTTGAAATGAGAATATCCAAAATCAGCGTTTGCCAAGGTCTTCTTTATGAGTGCCTGTTTAGCCACTACTTTACTGAAGTGTTACAATTTGTGTGTGCAGAATCTGTGGATGATGTCCCAAAACGATTGATGACACTCGAAAATATTAGGTTGGTCAATAAGTAACTAGCAATTTTTGGAAAATCAGATATTTATTTTTTTCTATCAAACAAAGCCTGTATACAATCAGAGGTAGGCACCATCGGCATTGATCACTTCCTGCCAGCGAGTACGTAAAGGGTCGATGCCCTTCTCCCAGAACTCAGAGGGCTGTGAGGCGAAGAAGGCCTCCAAGTCGGCTTTGAGGTCACTTTTCTTTTTGAACTGCTTTCCTTCCAGGTGACGCTGGAAGTGGGAGAATAGCCAGTAGTCGGGAGGTGCAAGGTCCGGGGAATAGAAAGGGTGTGGGATTACCAGCCACCCGTACTCGAGTAGCTCAGAACGGGTCGTGTTTGCAACGTGGGGTCGGGCGTTGTCATGTTGGAACGGAATAATTGCATCCTGTCCGCGCATGCGATCGAGATGGGACTTCAACTTCCGTAGCTGTGCACAGTAGATGTCTGCGGTTATGGTGGTACAAGAGGGCAGAAGCTCCCAGAACACCATCACCCTCCTGGACCACCAGCAACAGAGCATCACCTTTTGAGGGTGGAGGTCGAGCTTCGCGACCGGGTCTGGGCGTTTGTCCTTGTCGACCCACTGTGGGCGACGGACAGTGTTGTTGTATAGGACCCACTTCTAATTCCCAGTAACTAGGTCCCTCAGAAAAGGACGCCTGTGTTGGAGGGAAAGAAGGGAAGCACATGCCTCGACTCTTCGGGAACGGTCAGCACTGGACAGGTCGTGGGGTATCCATCTGCCGAGCTTCTGGACTTTGCCGATTTTTGTCAATCCAGTTAAGGTGGTGGCATGAGACACTCCCAGCGTCTCCAACAATTCGCGGGTGGTCATACTTGGATCAGCTTCAACTACGTCGCGGAGTGCTTCCAAGTCTACCTCGACTGGTCGACCAGACCTCTCCGAGTCTTCGACGTTGTAATCTCCTTTTTTGAAGCGACCGAACCGATCTGCTACAGTCCTATGAGAGACAATACCTTCACCATACACAATGTGCAGCTGACGATGGGCATCGACCGCAGACAGCCCAGAATTGTAGTATAGAAGCTGGACGTAACAGAGGTGCATTGTGTAAGGGACGAATTTTTTCGTCATTTCACTATATAAGTAGAACCAATTTGAAAGGAGGTATGTCAGTTTTATAGAGCAGATAGTATTACCTCAATATAGACACTATCGGTCGTTGCGCGCCAATCGATAAGAAGGAGGCAGGTTGCGCAATCAATTGCTAGTTACTTATTGACCAACCTAATATCAAGAGACTTTGAGCAAGCAGTGACAAACGAAAAGAAAAGTGCACTTCGGATGACCTAGGGAGCTCAGTTGGAAGGCCGTCATCAGCTCCTCCGAGAGAATTCAGAGCTCGGCCACATCTATTTTGACAATCGAAGTCAGATGCTCAGATTGCTCAACTGAAAAGGTTCTGCACTATTTTAGTTTTTTTTTGTAAAACAGGCCAATAGGTGCCTTGCGATTTGACTCATTGCGGACGAGGGTGGGTCGGATGCTGCAAGCGAACTTCGAGCTTGCCCGAAAAACGATTCATCTGATCACAAAGTGGTAACGTGCGATGGGATGTGGACATTACTTGATTATTGGTGGCTTGCTTCCCGGTCAACTAAAACAAAATGAGAGCCGCTGCAGATCCTCACATCCACATCCCTTAAGGCTTGTTTACAGTCGTGCTGCCAGCAGCAGCAGCAAAATGGGGGCGGGGCGTGGGCCCAAAATTCTGCTGAGGAAGTTGTCGTGGTGGGACCGAATGAATATGGCTGCCGGCGAATGAATATGGCTGCCTGCGCCCCACTCAAAATGGCGCGCCAATCGTACGGTATTAATCGCGATGGGACCCCTGCTGCTGCTGTCGATACTTGAAACACCCCCCTGCTGTCAGTCTGCTGCCGGACGCTGCAACTGCGTTAAACCCCCTATCCTCCACTTCTGCTGCTGCTGCCGGCAGCAAGACTGTAAACAGGCCTTTAAGAAGCTGATGATCTCAGTTCGGAGGTGCTGTGAAGGTGCCATCCTCCGAAAATTCACCTGTATCACCTGTCGTCCCGTTGATCATCGATTTGCTCGAGCGGGCGCCAGTAACGTCTCCATTCGTCCCTTTCGCGTGACATGGTAGACCAGTGGGTCCTGCTCGCTCCAGGAACACGAAGAGCATCTAATCGATCGTTCAGGGATTTGACGAAGAAGTCCGACCAGCGCAAAGGTGGGCGACCTGGTGTTCTTCTGACGTCCCGTGGAATCCAGTCAGTAACGGCTCTCGTCCGACGGTCGTCGCGAAATCGCAATCGCATTACGTGTCCGCCCCACCTGATCTTCGACAACTTGGCTCATGCGACTGCGTCTCTGATCTTCGACTGTCGACGTAGCTCGAAGCTCCGTATGCCGTCTCTCGCTTGGATGAAGCAAGTCACTCCGAGCATCCTTCTCTCTATTCTTCGTTGCGCGACGCAGATCGCATGTTTATCCTGCTTGCGTAACGCCCATTATTCTGAAGCGTACGTCAACGCAGGAAGAACCGTAGAGTCGAAGAGATGGGCGTGGAGTCGGGCGTTCTTCGTCTTCCTCGCTACTTCTTCAACACTCTTGAATGCGCCCCAAGCCGCTCGTTTCCTCCTGCCCAGCTCTGGGCTCAAGTCGTTGGTCATGTTGACTTCCCGACCCAAGTTCACATAGCTAGAGCATTCAGAGATAGTCGTTCCGTTGAGCGAGAATGGGGCATCAGAAACGTATCCGTTCCTCATGAACATCGTCTTCGTCAAGTTCAGTTGCAAGCCGATCTTCCCACACGCATGATCGAAGTCGGCCAGCATGCGTTCTGCCTGAGTGATAGATGATGTTATGAGTACGATATCATCCGCAAAACGAAGATGGTGTAACTGCTGGCCATCGATCTTCACTCCCATGTCGTCCCATTCTAGTGTTCGCATGATGTTCTCGAGAGAGGCGTTGGACAGTTTCGGTGATATGGTATCACCTTGGCGTACACCCCTCTTCACGTTGATACGAACGTTGTTGTAGAATGGTGTGATCACGGTCGTGAATCCCTTGTAGAGCTCACTGAGGATCTTCACGTACTGAGTGGAGACGCCTTGTTTGCACTGAGCCTCAATCACCGCTTCCGTTTCGACAGAGTCGAAGGCCTTCTTGAGATTGATGAATGTGAGACACAACGGCGTCATGTACTCTCGGGACACCTCAATGAGCCTGATCACGGTGTGGATATGATCGATTGTGCTGAACCCTCTTCGAAACCCGGCTTACTCGCACGGCTGTCCTTCGTCGATCCCATTGAGAATGACGCGTGTGAAAAACTTGTAGACTAAAGACAGCAGGCAGATAGGGCGATAGTTGCCAATGTCGTGCCAATAGCCCCCTTCTTATACAGCAACACAGTCCTGCTAGTTTTCCACATTGCTGGTACTTTGCAGTCCGACAGGTATCATGTGAAGAGCCTGGCCAGGGTGTTGATGATGACTGGCGGTAGGTTCTTCAGGTGTTCGGGTCGGATCCTGTCGGGACCGGGAGCTGTGCGATTCTTCATCGATGAAATTGCATGACGAATCTCGGAAGGGAGAACCGCAGGGATGATGTGTCCATCGTTCGGGATTGGGTATTCGGGAAGATGGACGTGGCTATCGAAGAGATCGGAGTAGAAGTCGTGGATGACCTTCTCCATAGCCCTTCTGGAGGACGTGAGGGTTCCATCCGGGCGCAGGAGAGCTGTCATCTTGGTCTTGTAGTTGATAAGGCCTCGACGAGCATTGCGTACCCTCTTGCCCGCTTCAGCCGCGTCAACTAGCGCAGCTACTCTTCGCTCTTTAAGGTCTTCCTTCACCGCTTCTCTGCACAACTTTGCGAGTTCGGACGTTCGCAGGTAGTCGCCTTCGGTTCTTGCCACTCCGCGTTGGCGAATCAGCTCGAGAGTTTCGTGAGAAAGGCGTTTTCTGGTATTCTTGGGGCTCTCGGCTTCTTGAGCACAGTCACGTATGTGAGCAATGAACCCGTTGTATTCCTCGTCGATGTTGTCCTCGGCGGAATCTTTTCAGCAGCTAGCCAGCGAGGAGAAGAGGTCCCAGTTCACGAGTGTTCTAGGGCCCCTCTTCTTGAACTTCATGGCTTTCTCTTGCCTCCGTGTGAGATGGAGGCTGGCATGGAGGAGACGGTGGTCGGATCCCGTAAAGAACTTCGGAACAACAGCGACATCGGTCAGGCAAAACCTTTGGTTGACGATAACGTGGTCAATTTCGTTGTGATGCAGTCCACCTGGAGACTCCCAAATCCATCGTCTGGAGGCGGGTTTCTGGAACTGCGAGTTACCATGGATGGTGTTCGTCGATATGATGAACTCAGACAGCCTTTCACCCTGTTCATTCCAGACCATGGACGCCGACATGAAGCTCTTCCGACGACCTTCTAGGCCGGATCTTCGCGTTGAAGTCTCCGACGATGACCTTGTAGAAGGTATGATCTTCCTTGCAGAGCTTCTCCAACTCCATGTAGAATGCCTCGATTTCTTCGTCATCGTAGTCCGATGTTGGTGCGTAGACTACGAAGACCGTCAAGCTGGCATTGATCCTCGTCACATCAGCCGTAAACGTCCGCTTTGCGTTGTAAGTTGTTCGAACGAATCGATGTTCATGGCCAAGTTCGTGTTCACGAGGACACCGATACCACCAACGCCTCTGCTGTCGCATGTTCCGAGGAACAGTTCTTCTCCAGTGTCGAACACGGTGTGAAGTGGGCGGTGTCTTCTCGTCTCGGTCAGTCCGATGACGCTGTACTTGCTCTTCCTGGCTTGCATCATCAGGTCTTCGATAGACGCATCCGATGAAAGCGTTCGCGCGTTGTAAGTACAGATCGTCATCCTAGTCGTTCTTCTTTTTGGCAGCCTATCTAGGCCCTGAGATTTTCGCAGCCACTCCGTACTCGTCCTTCCCAACGCTGCCGTATTGGGGGGCTCTTTCGGGGTCAGGGGAATGAGGCTCTTTGTTGTTACTGTTTTCGGCATATGGGGGGCGTACGGGCAGCTTGCCAGGCTCTGCCGTACGGCTGGATACGGCGGGTAGTTAGCCAGGCTATCCCGCTGGAGCTAAGGGCTTATTTATTATAGGCGACCCTGAACCGCCTCTCTTATACTTCCGTGTCTACCGAATGCGAGTTTTTAGGCCACACAGTTAGCCTCCGTGAGGTGTCACCGTCTGCCGCAGTAGAATCAGCTTGCTCGACCTGATTTGAGTATTAGGTTGTAAACCTTCCAATTGAAATTTTGCCATGTGTTAATTTTTCGAATTTATTTCTTTGAAACAGGAACCAATTGAGATACGTATGGTACACTATTAGACGACTATGTGTCGTCTTCCTGCTGGTAATTGTTTTACTTCATAAGCGTGGAATCCTGCCGGTTTATTGACGAACAACTTCAACACTCCCGTTTTGGGATGGCCTTACTTGTTGAGATTTTTTCTTCCGCGTGTTTCTGAAGGAACCGGAAGAAACGGTATTCTGCAATATCAATGCCTGAACATTACATTGCATGGCGTATCAAAGTCTAACAATCCTCCAAAAAAATTTCTCATGCGATTTTTTTTGAAGACATCCTTAGCCGGGTTGGATGGATAACGTAAATAGCCCTGCTTACCCTTTAGTTTTCAAGCCATACAATCCAATTGCTAACAGAGTAGATTGTCAGTCACTAACGCATCTTTAGGTAGAAGCTCCTATTCGATGAATTCAAAAAAAACTCCGCAATACGCGAAGAATCTCCTCCTTGAGGTGCAGTTCAGACTTGGTGTCGGTGTTCCTTGTTTACGAGGACTAAGCCACTGGGGTCTCCATCTATGAGTAGCGTACTTCATTCACTTCTCAACTACAACAGCCAAGTTATTTTACCGGTTGAGGTTCCTTTCGAAACTTCGAAATTTCGTACGCGAAGTGACCCTAGCGTTGAGCTATGTAGGCGACATATCGTGAGTATCATTTCGGCCACACTTTCGTGCTTTTCCTAACATATTAGAACGCTTTGCAGCTATCGTATACAAGCACTGAAACTCTTCTACAAAGTAGTGAGTGGTGCTCGATGGTTCAACTTCTGTGGCTACTTTTAACCCATCCAAATCAGTGCTAGGTGACCTTGGCGAAGCGGTTTATTCTTGAACCCATCATACTCTTCCTTTACTTCCTGGGACCAACCTGTTCTGGAGGAATATACAGGACACCTTACTCTATTTTACCGCAAAATTTCAAGATTGGATATTGCAGCAGAGCGCCCTAGTCAAAGCCTGTTGAAGTCATGCAGTTGGGACCCTATGTTCAAGGCTTCATAATTTGAAGGATTTCTAACGAAATCGAATGGGCGATAAATAGTACAGAAGAGCTTTAGCTACCCTATTGAAATGTTATCGCAAGAGAAATGCAGAAGCTTCAGTGGAAGTTTCAATATGCGATGAAAAAATATTCAATCGGAAGGTTTACAACCTAATATAAGGTGGTTTTTGGTCTGCGATTAATCCCCTATCCGCCACCTTGGGTCGCGCCACGTAGCCTCCCCAACAACAGGCTGGGGATCCTTCTTGAAGGAGAACCTTCAAAGAAGGCGATCCGTGGTATAGTACAGATAGAGCATTTATGAATAATACTTATTTTGGTTTTTCGTATATTCTCTGGGGAAAAGACGATCCAGTAATGAGGTTAAGGGCAAAATGCACCTATGAAAATAATTCCTTTCAAAAATTCAGCATTTCTCAGGAAGTCAAATAGGGCAGCTACCTGAGAGTGGGGAATTACCTGTGTGTTTTAACACATAACGCACCGCGTGCGTCACATGGTGGCGCACGCGCTGGTTGGTCTCTGGGACCGCGTGCGCCACATGGCGGCGCACGATCTTATAATCAATTTTTTTGTATAATGCTTATTGTTTTTAGCTATGAGTCATGACACACATTTTCATATAAACTCAGTACACAGAAAATATCTTGATTCGTCAAAATCCGGGTTCAATACTGAGATGTGGGAAGAAAATATGATTTTTCGATCAAAAACCTCATCTAGTACTTTATATAGAACAACTTAAGAGGCTTTTGTTTCTCCTTGAAGTGCATTGAAAATGAACAATCGAAATTCATGAATCGCATAAATACTAAACAATTGGAGTTCTTCAACTTCGTGGGAATTGAACAGTAAATTTCTACCACATCATAACAATTTAGCAGTCCGACCGCGAACGGCGCCCCCGCCCCTTCAGTGCTTGCTTGAACCTGCTTATAACCATCAAGGCTCATAATATCAACATCATATTTGTGATCGGGGTGCGAAATAACCTTTCTAGACGAAGTTTGAGCTAAAATATAAACGGCGTGGCGCACGAAAAAGAGCGCCGAAAAACGCGCGCGGTTCCACGCGCCAGCCAGCGGCAAAAGGGCTTGGTGCGTTATGTGTTAACACGGGTTCAGATGTCGTTTGGGTAGCTCTTTTCTTTATTTGGTAACTAACACTTTTGTTAAAGGCGTGTGAGAGTCCACGAAATTAGTTTCCAACCTAATACACTGCAAGGACATAATGGGGTTCGCTTTCTTTTCAGATAATGATTGCGGGAGGAAAACCTGATGGCGACTCACGTCTTGCAGGTGTGAACATTTACGACCCACATTCTCAGCAGTGGACTACAGGTAGATCATTGTGCTTTTCTTGCGGTGATTGTAATCATTCTAGAAAATCACACTTGTGAAGAAACGGTTGAGGTGTTGCGGATACAGTTGTGTTGGTTATAACCTGGCTTTGCTGAATTGTCATATTTTAGCCGCACCACTGCTAGAGCCTCGAGGTGGTTTCGGCATGGCAACGGCCGGTGATTCAATCTACGCTGTTGGTGGACGAGGCACTTCCTTCGCTCTTCGATCTGTAGAGATTTACGACTCGCAAAGGTATGCTCATTGTTCGTTTGTTCTATGCCCGATCTTCGATGAATTTCGGCATTGACACCTCTTGAAATTATTTGTTATTGAGCCTCGACCAAATTTGTCATGATAGTTTTTTCCGACTCACGTTAAGGGAATGTTGCCGTCTTCGAAGTTTGGAAGTCTATCCAAGTGTTTCTACCTGTACACCGTATACCCGTCCACTCAATGCATAAACGAATTATTTACTCAAATATGCCATTTTTGTTATTCTTCCGCGTTCAAAGGTAACATTCCTCATCTTCATTAGAAATTCGTGGCACCGGAAATGCAGCGCCGTCGTTTTTGGCTTGGAGTAACAGCTCTCAGTGGGATAATTTTCGCCGTAGGTGGCTCAGCTGACAGCCAAGCTAGTTGTGAAGCTGAAATGCTGGATCCAAGACAAGGTACGGTACAAATGCCGTGCCATACCGCTTTCTATTGATCAATAAGTGTCGTAGAGTAGTTTTTTAGGGGAGTGGATATCATTGCCGTCGATGATGAATGGCCGCTATGATTTTGGACTAGCAGCTGCCAATGGTCTCATTTACGCAGCAGGCGGCAATTCTGGAAACCAAATTCTCAATTCGGTACTTCTGAATTATTACCAGCGTTTCACGAGGTCTCAAGATGTGACGTTCAGGTGGAGGTATACGATCCTCGAGCATGCCGCTGGACGATTGCTCAACCGATGCTGAAGAAACGCCGTCAGGCAGGTGTCACGGTGTTTCGCGATCATGTCGTTGTTGTCGGCGGCTCCGATGAGGAGTATACGGCTCTTTCATCCGCTGAGGTTATTCCTCATATTCAATATTTTTTCGACTTAATATGGTCAGCAGCAGGGATGGGCGTAAAATTTTTGTCATAAATGTTTTTACGAAATTTTTTAAGACAAAATTTGTCGCAAAAAATCGTAAAATTTGATGATTGAGACAATGATTTCCTACTATACACTCAAATTTGATGTAATTCTGTTGAGAAGCTACAAAGGTATGGAATTTTCTTCAAAACATGGTCTTAAAATTTGACCAGTTTCCGACCACCAAAATATTTGCTCAGAAAAATCTATAATTTAGCGGCGGTCTGAAGCAGGCGTTCGTAACACACTATAATAAATGAACTATGCTCTATCAGAATATCATCTCAAATTGATCCTACGCTCAGTGGTGTTCGAGATGTTCTCGTTAAAAATAGCAAAATCACTATAAAATATTTTTAAAAAACACAGAAATTGCAACACCGGTATGTCTCGATATATTTTCAAATAGAGTCATGGGAACTATCTATTATTATCATATTCTTTCCAATTTGAGCTATTTGTGCATAAACATGAAAAAAGACATATCTTTTTGACCGCTACTGTATTAGCTCGTGGTTAACTATTTTGTTGGCTTTCAGTAATTAATTGCAAAATTCGATTGCCTGGTTTTGGAGATGTATGCATGGTTTGAAAATTATGTTAAGTTAACATTCTTCATAAGCATGTTTCACTGCTTGAAACATGGCCAATATGTAGATAGCGGAATCCCTTGAAACTTTGAAGTCAACCTACTGCGAGGACATCTTCTAAAGCGTTTTAATGTTTTTGACTATTATTAGTTGCCGACAAAATTTCATTTATTAGAGTTACACTTGTCTTAAACTGTAGTTTGTAGAGAATTGCTCAAAAATCTTACTTATATCTTTTCACCCTAATCTTCTGAGAATCTTTCTGAGATCTTTGCTCCCAGATCTTAACTGACAACGGCTGGACGTTCCTTCCTGAGATGTCCCAACCTAGGCAAAACCTTGGCGTCGTCAATGTTGATGGTAAGGAGCTCCATCTAGAAGCTGAACCACGCATTTTTCTGCGATTATCATTGCGGCGCTATATTCGAAGTCAGTTTTCGATTTTGTTTGTGTTCCCTTTTTTTAGGTTCACTTTTCGCTTTTGGTGGTAGGAACGATGAGGGTTATCTTTCATGTGTGGAATATCTGGATTTTTATTCGAGTCAATGGAAAATTTCGCAGGCAGGTCTTCCTTGTCTTTCGTTCTCTTTTTCTCCTTTTTGCGCTGTGTGTGTGTAAAATTTTGGTCTTTTCCTTAGGTCCCGATGCCGCAAAAGAATGCCTTCTTCGGAATCACAGTCTTGCCATGAGCCGTATACTTTGGAACCATCCAATTTGAAGATCCTTCATATTGCTGCCACCTAAGCATATCAAGGCGAGATCAGGCTGTATCAAAATACTAATCACTTATTCACCCATGTTGATGTTACTCGAAGTTTGTTCTTTTTTCATGTTCTATGTGTTGCCATACATTCCGAAGTATTTTTATTCTCTTGTATTTTCGAGTGTTTCTCGTACTTTTTTCCATCAATGAAATCTTGCAGGATTCGAAAGATGGGCTTACGTGAAAAAACAGTGAGCGGAACAGCAGCACATTGGGAATCCATTGGGAGGATTTCAGTATTTGACTGTTGTAAATTTACTCCAAAGAACTGTGGAATGGGTTTATTTGCGATTTTGGATACCACGCGCTTGCCCTGATCTCGTAAAATGGGGAAAAGAGTGAAAGTTTTCGGGGATGTTACAGCCCACAGGGAAAAGGTGAAGTCCGTCGTCTTAAAGTTAAGGTTTAGAATCGTAATAAAAGCAAAATAAAAAGTGTGAGAAGAGGTAAAATTACGGCAATGAAGTCTGTACGAGGATGTGCCTATCCAAGTCCTAAGTCATTGTGTCAACCTTCTCGGAAACCATAGTGCCAATGTACCCGATTCGAGAGGGATTTAAGGTTTGGCCACCCCTGGGCGGGGATCACTCGATTTTGTGGGTGAAATCATGCTTGAAACTTAACGTGTAACTCATGAAAGATTGGAGCCTCATGAGGTACTGATCTACTGATCGATGGTAAGCAGGAGAGAATCGGCGGACCACCGTAGACATCGTGGCAGCTCTCTTCGTATTTTTGGATACCACGCCGAGAGCTGGAGATTAGACAAATACTCCAAGCACATGCCCTTCCTCCATTGACTCCGGCAGTAATTAGATCTCCATTTTCTAGTAAGTTTGTCTTGTTGCTCTAAGAATGTCGACTGTCACTAGTAGCCTCGGTAGGGAGACGAAGGAGCTAACGAACTGTCATGGGCGACAATGAGGAAGTGGCCAGGTCGCAGTGCCACTGAGGCTGGACCGTCTACATTCGCTGCCTGGAGGGGATTAGTCTAGATGGCATCACCGCCAGCGGAGCCGATCCGTCTGCTATCCGTCTCCCCGGCGAGAAGGCCAACAAAGGGTTCGGCTCCAATTTGCTGTCGACCGATCTACAAACTTAACACAGGAGCTTGAACTTAGCAAGCATCACATTGAAGCTACACTGGTGCTCAGATTACTAGGAATTTTACCAAAAAAGCTTCCAAGGCAACCTCACGTACCGCAATTCCACAATTATACATATGGGCCGGCCTAAACAGAAACATCAACAAACCTACGGACTAGACGGTTTGGCAGAACCTCGGGCCGTTCAGATTCGGAGGCGCGTGTCATCGATCCATAGACAACGCGGAACGGCTTTGCGGTGGTTGTGCGGTAGAAGCCACTCGGCAACCGGTTAGTGATAGAGGTTTTTTCTTTTTTGGACCGTCCACTTGTACGTAGCCAAGACAAACTATACCTTTGTAATCGCAACTCGATGCTCTAAAGAACAATAAGGGTCTCGTTGTGAATCTTTGGGATACGCTGAGCAACCTCCCTCGTAAGCGATCAGTTATTCTCCTTCCGGTCACTAAATTGCCGGAGAGTCGCTTCGTCTGCTGGCCGTCTCCAGATACCAGCTTCGAATGCTCCGCTATCATTCGACGTGCCGGTGACAAATGTCTGTATGTTTCGGCTCCAAATCTTCAGACGCTTCGTAGTTGACGTAAGTCGTGATGTTGAGACAAACTCACAGCTACTCGAATAAACAATTCCAACAATGTCAATTTCGTTTGCTGCAAGGAATTTCACATAAAAGTTCTGGACCAGCTCAGTCAGTTGGTGACCTTATGGTGCCTTCCTGAACCCCTTCCCCACATTTGCTAAATGAGTGTACAGCTACCTGAAAGGGACGACGTCCCGAAGCCCATCTTTTTCATGACTTTGAAAAATCTTTGCTCGATGGATGTTCTAGTGATTGAAAGCGTCTGGCGTTGAGCGAGATGCGCCGTGCATTCGTCTTCCGTTCACAATCGTAGAAGCCTTCCAAGTTTAACACGAAAGATATTATTAGAAGAATTCTGCTCATGCTAATGTTTTGACCTTCACAGACAAGTCTGATCACCCGACCCGAAGGGCCAGTTAGGAACGGACCAGGATCGATCACTCGACTGAATAGGTGTGACCTGCTCTCCTGGCCTTTACCTGTACCAGTGGTAGGTATAGGAAAATGTGAATGAAGTATTACCACCGTCATAACTAATGGTTTCTGTGTGAATTATCCGGTAAAATGAATTGGAAAGCGGTGGTAAAAGAACCGACCACATCAAGGAATGATAACATCGTCGATTGATGCGTTTGCTTCACTCTCCACTGACTGTTTTCAATTCCATCAGAAAGGAAGGCGGTCGATTTGCTCGACTATGGGGTTGTTTCTGTTTTTTTTACAAAATTCATATGTGGTTCGCGTGACGCCGACAACGGGACAGCTTTTCAATTTTCCAATTTTCTTTTATTTCAACGAGTACATAGCTCCAGAGCTAACTAGCTGATATTTCAGAAGATCATGCAAAAAGCATGTACGACTTCGAACTTCATCTCGGAATTCGTCTTCCTCCGATCACCCGTGCCAGCATTCACTGACTTCATTCAACGATTTTATCGTCGGAGCAAACATCGAACCAGGAGAGCGCCATGATGTCGTTCGATCTCTCGATCTATTCCAACTGCATGACTTTTCCGTAAGCTCTAGCTTTTATGGCTCATACATTGCTTCATTGTTGGTCACCAATTTTCAAGCCATGTTTTTTTATGTTAAGGAACAAATCAGCAATTTCTCCAAACATATGGAAAAGAACGCCTTCAAAGAGAATCTGAAAAAAGGAAGAAACGCAAAGATTGGAGATGACCTTCACAGCCAGAAACAAGAACAAAAACGAAAGAAAGCAAAGATCTCACATAAGTGCTAGCGCTTTTACTTTCACACCGTACTAATAAATGTCACTGTCTGTTCAGTAAAGTGCAGGTTTTCCCATTTTTTAACATGGCCATTGATATTGACGACTGTATGAACGATGGTGCCAGGATGGTGCAAAAATAGAGGCTCTGGCTAGATTCGATCCTTGGCCTCGTACCTATGTGGGCAGCGCGATGGTAGAAGGAGGGTGGCAGCAGACCCTGTTGTGCAGTTGTCCGACGTAATGGTGCTCTGGACGCACCCGGCACGCAGGTTCGAACCCCGGCTGAGCCGCGATTTTTTTATTAACTCTAGCATCAATAAAGCAATTACTTCTACTGTAATCATTAATTCTACCGACCTAATCAACGCCGATCCTTTTTATCCTTTACCATACATACAAGTAACTAAACAGGTTTATCATCAAACGTCGCCATGGAACTGTTTCAAGCCTTTCAAGTTGAATTGCTGGATCGCTACTCTCCGACTTTCTGTGGAACCAAATGGGCCCTTTTTGAAAATCGATACTGATGCGGATCACGGGGCCCAGGTGAGTGATTTCGCAACAGTACCGTACTTCGACGAGGATTTCATAAGACCACTGTCCACCTCTCCAGTTCTGCACTGTCTTCGGTCGCCAAGGCTACTGTATGTCTGCATTGTCTAGTATTCTTCAGGTGAGGTTTTTTTGCTAAACGGCCTTTTTGTCTCGTTTTTCAATCACCTCCGAGCACTTTCATCTGCAGTTCGTGAACGTCCTGCACTTCTCTACGTTCATCTCTTCTTCGTTCTTCTAAGCAAGTAGACATAGAAATCTACTAGGACCCGTCATTCTTCGTAGCGTCGCTGCACCATAGAATGCCTTCTGAACTCATCAATGAGAAGTTGCCCGCTGAAGTTCTCTCCAAAATGGCGAGTTTCAGAGAGTGAGTACTGTTTTATAGTGCTTCTAGTGAACTGCTTGCACAATTCACCTCCCCTTTATTTTAGATCTGGTACATTTTGTGATGTAATCTTAGAAGCCGACAGTAGCTCGAAGGACAAGTCCGAGCCAACCTCATCAACCTCCGTTCGGGCTCATAAACTTGTTCTGGCGGCTGCTTCTCCGTACTTCAGGTAACTGACTACTGATTCCCAGGTTTAGTGATGTATGTTGACGGCACTTGTTAAGTGTTTCGATTCCACGGACCAGCCTTAGGTTGAAATTTTCTTTGACACTCTGTCTATCTGGGTGTAATTTGGGGCGTTGATCCCAAATCTGATGTCCGTTTCCCGAATTTTGGCCGAGGACCACCCATATCGTTAAACTTGGCGGTCAGGTCAAAATCCCCGATTTGGCTAAAACTTTGTATAGATTACTTGGAATGCTGATTGCTTTTTCTCAATTTTCGATTGACTTCGGCAGATTAACGTAGGTACTTTTCCGCGCCTCCACCCTGATCCCACCCTCTTGCCATGATTACTTGCATAAATTTATCAGTATTGGCCGAAATAGGGCAAAATTCGAAAAGCCAACATCGTGACCGTAGTCAGCATGCAAAAAGTTTTGGGACAAACCTGAAGTTTTGGTCTGATTCCTCAAATGGGCAATATGGGTCTTCCTCGGCCGAAATTCGGAAATCGGACATCGGATTTGTGGTCAGCGGCTCAAGTCACCCCCGCAGGCGAAGTTTCAGCGATAACTAATTTGCTGATCCACAAAGCCGGACGTTAGAGTCGGAACTTTTAACAAGTGCCAAGTTGACATTTGAAAAAAATCTCAGAGAGAGCAGGAATATTACGAAAGTTTTTCTAATGAGAGTTTTTCCATGAAATTAATGTTAATCTTTCATTTTGTGCTTCTGCTCTCTAACAGTACCATAGTTCAAAATATGAAAGAAAATATATAGAAACTTATCTCGAAATCGTAGCGCAATAAAGTAAAGTGGACGGCGTAGATCAAGGCATTCAGGATACGCCATGCACTCGTCTTCCAAACACCCGAACAGGAATAATGAAAGCGTAGTTGGTCCATGACGATATTTTCTTGGGGCAGGTGCAGTATAAATTGGTATTTTCGTCTCCAGATTTAGTAATATTGATTTACTGACATCGAGTGGGAAAAACCGTACATGTTTCTGGGAATTTGGTGCACCATAATTTTGCCACGAATCACGAATAAAAGTTGTTTTGTATGGTTTTGTCGATATTTACCTAACGAAAACTTTTACAACCTCGGAATTTGCGACATTTTCAAATGTTTCATTTTCTTATTGGAGGCTGATAGCTAGAAGCTAGGATGCTTGGAGAAATACAGAGATAAATAATCTCATTGTTTTTTGTAGTTATTGATATGCTCAGTTTTGTGACTGATTGCAGAGAGACGCTTTCAAGGGGCAGTTTTGTGGACTCCAAGGAGATCCGTATAGTTGTGGAAGTGAGGATCATTTCATCGTTGTTTTTGTATTCTACAAGTTAGAAGTGTTTGGAAACGACGAGGCTCTAAGCAATAATCTCCAGTGAACAATCTTCACAGAACTAGTCGAATGACTTATATATTAAGAGATGCTAGGTTATTCGCAAAACACTGGCATCGGGCGGGAATTGAACACGCGTCTTTCTGTTTCAAGCAGACAGCACTGACCACTGTGCTACCGATGTACGTTGCAAACCCCCTAGCATCGGTAGCACAGTGGTCAGTGCAATCTGCCGGAAACAGAAAGATGCGTGTTCAATTCCCGTCCGATGTCAGTGTTTTGCGAATAACATCTCTAAATATATTAGTCGTTCAACTAGTTTTCGTCTATAACCCGCAAAAAACAAAAAAGCGGTAATTAACAGAATAATCTTAACAGATTCAAATGTTAGCATTTAGGATATCGATGGTAAAACTCTGAGGGTGTTGGTGGATTACATGTACACCGGCAGCCTAAATATCAATGAGAAGAACGTCCGGGTCTTGTTTGCCGCTGCCGAGATCCTACATCTCGACTTTATTCGCAGTGAATGTTCAAGGTAAGGCTTAACAGAAATAGTACAGAGAAAAAACACGTGGTTTTTCAAACCTCCTATTCCTGGGTTTCGCATTTCACTTGATCTTCCCTTTTTTATTGAAATTGTTGATCTATCCAACCTTCGCAGGTATCTCAAAGAGCACCTAAGCCTATCGAATTGGATGGAAATAGCTGTCTTTGCAAAAACACACAATTGCACTGAACTGGACGATGCTGCGCTCTTGTTCGCTCGACAACATTTCGGGTTCGTTGTGCTCATTTCTATTTATGTTGTAATAATGGTACGAGAATCATGTAAGAATTGTGGCTCAGTCGGGATTCAAACCCGCCTCCCGAGCCGACTGTTTTTTTCAACAGTTGGGCCAGTCATCTAACACAATCGTGAGCCTGGAGGCTTTGGCTTCCATCGCTTATATGTGATAACAATTTGAGCCGATAAGCCGGACTTGAAATTGCACCTGAAGGCAATTTTAGTATTGGCATGAAATATTTTCAAGAGGGCGCAGGTGATTGATCCAGTTGGGGAGCTAATGTACTTGTAGTGGTTCAACCGACGGTTCGTGGACGAGATTGTGGTTGGAATCCTGCCCGATTCGCTGTTTTTTTAGGTGGCGCTTGCTTAATCACTGCAACTACTACTTCTGTTATACATCGCACTAATCTGCAAAAACTCGACAATAAAGTAGAGTTTCCACATCAAGGACTTTCTTACGCAAAACTGTCCTCCACTATCGTTATAAAAAAACAGTCCTTCATTATCCTCACTTCTGTTAAAGGCCCATTCAGAGCTGGCGGCAGCGGCAACGCGTCAAGTAAAGGGCCCGTCCTCCATTTGCCGCGCACCCCACATCTCATTGGCGTGCTGCCGTTGCCGCCGCTCACGGAATGACCGAGGACATTCCCTCCGGCGGCAACGGCAGCAGTGCCGCTGAGCGGCGCCGCTGCCGCTCGGCCTGAATGCCCCGGCGGCAACTGCCGCGTTGCCGCTACTCTGCGTCCCTGCACTATGCGTGATCATTGTCGCGCCGACCTACCGCCGGCTCTGAATGGGCCTTTACTCGGTTTTTTAGCAGGTTACTGCAATGTATGGTTCAAGTAGATTTGTGTCATTTATTGGTTCATCGCAAAAATAACCCTGAAGAGGGTTTCGAACTTGCCCTGATTATCAAACTTTAAGGTTGGGTTTTCTTTACCTAATAGATCGTAACCTACATTGAAGCAAGTAAAGCCGTCTGGGATTTCAGGGAGCTTGTTAAAAGTGAAGCACTGTTGTCGATGGATGAGACCAGTTTCCTCCATTTCATCTCTGATGATCGTCTTAATTCCAAGGTATACTCGTTCACGTTTAGAATAGCAATAATAACGGAATAAAAAGCGAGAAAATAGGTAAAATTACGACAATGAGCTGTGGTCCAGGATGCGAGGGTGGGTCTATTCGATGCCTATGTCAGTGTCTCAATCCTCCACGAATTCATGGTACTAATTTGCACGATTCCAGCGGGATTTAAAGTTTAGCCAGCCTTGGGCGAGGATCACTCACCTTTGTTAGTAGAACTGTGCTTAGAACTTGACTGAGCGTGAACTTATGCAATGGGGGTTAGTACCTAGACTATGTCTGTTATACCTCCTTTTTAAAAGATATTTGTTATATTTGCCTAATATACGGGGTGTCGCAAAAAATGTACCCTTTGTTTGAAATGCCATAACTCTAGCGAAAGTGAACCAATCGAAACGAGTCATAGCTTGGATGAAAGCTAAGAAAAAACAAAATGTTCTGGTGTTTGCCCGGTGAGGATTGCGCCATGTACTAGACCGAGGCCTCGGATTTTTGACCCTGATTGACAGTGCATGGGTTTTATTCTTGCTCTACATTGGTCGTAAGCAGGTGATATCGCTGCTATGAGTTACTTCTGAGGCAGTAAATATATCGACTTGCCGCAGCTTTTGGTTAACCACGAATCAACATCAATATCGATCAATATTTGCAACCACTGTTTGAGAAGCTAAAATTCTTCCAACAGTGACGCAGTCATAAGAAAAGAGTTTAGAGGAATGAAAAATGTATGAACCATACAGATTGCGCCATGCACCTGCCTGAATCGTCGGATCCTAGACCTGATTGACAGTGCATGGGTTATATGCTTGCTCTACTTCTGTCGTAAACAGCTGATATCGCTAGTACGCGTTTATCTTGATGCAATAAACATAAAACATCAAAACATAACAAGTTTAACATCCCCTTTAAGGTGCACTTGCACAAAACGGCAGTTTTTTTTATCCAGATCAAAATGAAAGACAACAATTTTTACATGGAAAGTGAGAAAATACAGTGACAGTGATAAGTTGACAGTATGTTTATTGCATCGAAAGAAACGCGTTTCAGCGATATCACCTGTTTACGACAGAGGTAGAGCAAGCATATAACCCATGCACTATCAATCAGGTCTAGGATCCGACGATTCAGGCAGGTGCATGGCGCAGTCTGTATGGTTCATACATTTTTCATTCCTCTAAATTCTTTTCTTATGAATGCATCACTGTAGGAAGAGTTTTAGCTTCTTAAACAGTGATTACAATTACTGATCGATGTTGATGTTGTTCCATGTTTAACCAAAGGTTGCGGCAAGTCAATATGTTTACTGCCTCGGAAGTAACTAATAGCAGCGATATCACCTGTTTACGTCCAAGGTGGAGCAAGCATACAACCCGTGCACTATCAATCAGGTTCAAAAATCCGAGGCCTCGGTCGAGTACATGGCGCAATTCTCAACAACACATACAACAAAATTTTCTTTTTTCTTAGCTTTCATCCAAGTTATGACTCGTTTCGATTGGTTCACTTTCGCTAAAGTTATGGCATTTCAAACAGGGTACATTAGGTACATTTTTTTGGAACACCCTGTATGTTGCGGCACGCAAATGATTCGTTCTTCATTTTCACGTTCGAAGGGGGAGAAGCTCGAAAGCTTACCATTTTGTAAATTCCGGTGCTAGACTTTTCTAATTTCATGGTGAGGACGCGGTATTCGAGACTGTAATCAACTGGGTTAAGCACGATTCATCAAGACGGGCGTCGCTGTCGAAGTACGTTTGTCTGGTTCACTTCCTTTTGTCCGAATTATTTTCCATTTTTTTCTGTTGTCTTTCATTTCAACAAGATAATCTCATCTTTCTTAGTGTTCTCGTGGGAGTTCGCCTTCCGTTGATGTCACGCGAGTTTCTACTCGATCGTGTCTATAATGAACCAATGGTATGTGACTCTTCTGCGAGTTTAAGATTTCATTTTGACTGCTTTTCCATAATTACTTACTTAGACTTAGTCATAGTTCCTCCCGTGCCGTTGAGCACATAGGACGACGAGCTCTCTCCACCGCTGTCTTAGGCGGCTTCTTCGCACTCCTGTCTGGAAATATCCATCATCTTCAAGTCGTTCGAAAATGTTATGTTAATGTTCCATAATTATGGCAGATACGAAAATCTTCCTCTTGTATTGCTATGCTTGGCGCCGTTTTCCACGATATGTTGAGCGAAAAAAAGACCGCAAGCGTTCCTGAGAGCTGGTATCGTCGTCGCCAAACTCTACATTCCAAGGTAAATAGAAAACAAGGCCACAGTCTCTTGCGAATTTTCCACGATTCAAAATCACTGCTGTTTTTCTTAGTCCTGGATAGGACCTAATGGAGTTCGCTTTCGTTTCAGAGGATAATGGTTGCTGGAGGAGCACCTGATATCGTCTCGCGTCTCGCAGATGTGAACATTTACGACCCATATTCTCAGCAGTGGACTTCAGGTAGGTGGTACCGTTCTTCTTAGGGTGTTGATGATCATTCTAGAAAATCACATTTGTGAAGAAAGGTGTGAGGTGTGTCGGATACAGTTGTGTTGGTTATCACCTGACTTTCCTCAGTTGTTATATTTTAGCAGCATCACTGTTACGCCCTCGAAGAGATTTCGGCATGGCAACGGTCGGTGATTCTATGCTGTTGGTGGAGCAAGCTCATTCGATGTTCTTCGATCCGTAGAGATTTACGACGTGCAAAGGTATCCTTATTGCTCCTTGTTCCGCGTCTGATTTTCGATGAATTTCGGCATTGGTTTCCTTGAAGTTGTTTATTATTAAGCCTCATCTAAAATTGTCGCGACTCACGTTACGGGAATGTTGCCGTCGTCGAAGTTTGAAAGATTGAAAATACATTTGACAAACTACTCTCTTATTTCTATTTAATAACTAGAACTATTTGAAGACCATTTCGTTCTACAGGAGATTATTCTAAGGAAAATAGGAACCGGAAGCGCAAAATAAAATGCCAGAAGCATACCTGAATATTGCTGCAGAAACAGACCGCAAGTCACCCTCAGATAAATAAATGAGCAAGTGAATCAAGTTTATCCTAGGGACCCCCTCGGGTTCATGGATAGAACTGATACTGATTTTCGATTGATAGGATTCCGATGCTTTCCCAGTGAACTAGATAGCGAGGTGCTCCTGAACCCTTCCAAATGTTCCTTAACGCATACATCGTATACCCGTCAACTCAACGCACAATCGAAACATCTAATCAAATATACCGTTTTCATTATTCTCCCGCGTTCAAAAGTAACATTCCTCATCTTCATTGCAAATTCGTGGCGACCTGGACCGGAAATGCAGTGCTGTCGTTATGGTCTAGGAGTAACAGCTCTCAACGGGACAATATTCGCCGTAGGTGGCTGGAATGGCGGCCAAACCCTTCGTGAAGCTGAAATGCTGGACCCAAGACAAGGTACGGCAATAATTACGCATACGGATGTCTGCTGTTTAATAAGTATGTGCGGAGTAGTACCTTCTTTTAGGGAAGTGGATTTCATTGCCGTCGATGATGAATGGCCGCTATCATTTTGGACTAGCAGCTGTCAATGGTCTCCTTTACGCAGCGGGCGGCGATTCTGGAGGCCAAATTCTCGATTCGGTACTTTTCAATCACCAGCGTTTCAGGAGGTTTCTGAGATGTGA